>JAJOOO010000192.1:0-10959 GCA_029582685.1 Solanum piurae | reverse complement strand
AACTTTTTCCAAAAGTGACTACTTCCAATTTCAAGCTTCTTCATATTCATTTTAAATTGTCGGATGTAACACAATTAAAACGAAATTACATAAAAACCTCTCATAGAACCTCATTATAAAGTCAACACAAAGTCATAGGCTCTTGCTTAACCTATCATTTTCCGAGTCGTTACAGGAATACTAGGCATGACTAAGGTAACGATCTTGGCAAAGTGATCCAGGACCGAATGATAGGGGATAACCATTTCATGCCCATAATAACATCCAAGTCAAGCATATCAAGCAAAATAAGGTCAGTCAGCGTGTTGCACTCCTGAACCGTCATATCACAAGCTTTGCAGACTTGATCCACTACTAAAGAATCACCCATGAGTGTCAATAGGCGCAATGAAAAAGACAATGGCTCATAATGCAACTCCAACCGAGGAGCAAAACAAACAGAAAAATATGAATAAGTAAAATAAAGCAAAAACTGGCTAATGGAAAACTGAGATCGTACCTGCAATCACTGAATTTGAAGCATTAGCCTTCAACCTAGAAGGAACTGTATAGAAATGCCCACGTCCACTGCCAAGCTGGAGTCCTACTCTATCACTTACTCCACCAGCTTGAGCACCTCCTCGAACACCTTGGGACCACCTCTACGAACCTAAGCATCACCTCTACTCGGAGGCTACACAGCCCTACGCCTATGACAATCTCTGACAAAGTGGATAACCTCTCCACAATCAAAGCAACCTCAATCACCCTAAGGCCCGGAAGGAAGACTATTTAACCTACCTTGGCCTCACGGTCAAAGTCTGAAGCGAGACTTGAATTGGGCGGTTGCATTGCCCCGGGGGCTGATAAGCATGATGACCCCTACCTAAAAAACCTCTATCACGAGACTAACACCCATGAAAGTGAGTTCTCTTATCGCTGCCCCCACAGGCCTCACGATAGAGCTCCTCCATAGTACGAGCATGGTCAACAACATCTAGAAAGAACCTACCCACTGATGCTAAGGACTTTGTAGCTATCCGGAGCGGAAGTCTTAATCCTCAGACAAAACACTAAACTCTCTCCTCCTCTATAAGCAGAATCATAGTAACACACCTAGAGAGGTCGTGGAAACTGGTCTCATACTCCAATACTGACATGGAGCCCTGCTCCATCCTAGAGAACTATCTCTCAACCTGTCCCCGACACTATGAGGGATAAACTTGGCCAAGAAGGCCTCAGAAAACTGTGTCAAAGTCAGGATAGGTGACTCGATTGGTCTACACTACATATACAAATGCCACTACTGGTGAATGCCAATGCAAAAAGTCTACAAAAGACAAGTACAAGCTATACATATACAACAAATATACAAGTTGTCTTAAAATATAAAAAACTAGCCAAACTATATACAGACGGAGATGAGTCAACTCTGATCGTCAATAAGCTCATCATTGATATCTGGAATATCAACAACAACAACACAAGAATCACCGCGGGTGACAAGAACTCGGATCTATATTAGGAAAAATAATGTAGAGTGTCGTATGAGTACCAAAACAGCGGGTACTCAATAGGCATCATAGGCTAACTGAGCTTGCGATTGCAAAAACAAGATAAGAAGTGAGTATAACAGGTAGGAAGACAACATGAAATGTATAACTAGGCATACATAAAGGTAAAACCACTATTGTAAATAATGAAAGCAATAAAGTTATTTATGCCTAACTAGGCCCCCCATAAGCCTAGAAAGGCACATACAAAGGTATAACAATAATAAAACATTCAAACAATAACCCGGCCGAACCCTCATAGACCTACACTAACCAACCAACTTGTAATTATTAGCAATTCACATACCCTGAAAATTGGAGAGGATAATTATTCATACCAATTACATTCAATTAGTTGCATGGTCAACTAAACATGCACCAAAATTCAATTAGGGGAGTGAATTTTCAAATAAGCCATAGTGACATTTGGTGCCTGGTGGTGTTAAATTCTGAAATTTAACCTACAAAATTTTGTGGGGCACGTGTAAAAGTGAAAAATTGTGTCGTCGAAATTGACTTTCCAGATGATAAATTTAGCAAGAGAGCGCATTTGTAATTGTATAGTGTATTTGCGGAAACAATGGCGAAGAGGTTAGCTAGAGGTGGAAGAAGGGACGAGGTACCGTCGCGGTCGATTTTGACTCGAGCTGTGGACTCAGTATTTGATTTCGTCCGATTGGCAGAGTTCGAGATCCTCTTCGTCTTCTTTTTTCTTGTAGCATATGTCATTTTCAAGGATCTGGTTAGCTTCTCCCTCTCTTCTTTTCTTGCGTTACCGATAGTTCTTTTCTTATATATGCCATTTTGATTGTTTTTTTCCCCTTGATTGTGGTCTTTTTGGGGATTGGGGTAGCTTGTTGTGATTTCAGATTTGTGGTAATTCTGTCCGTGAAACAAAATAAAAGTAAAACAACTCCCCAGCTAATAAATTACATGATGAGTAGTTTCAACTTTGGTTCTTTGTTATACCTAGAAACTATTGCATCAGTGGGGGAGGGGGGGGGGGGTAAACTGGGTTCTTTTCTTGACAGAACAAAGTAGTAGACAGTACCAGCAAGTGTCAACTTCTGGAGCCAAGGTTTAAAGTCTTCAGACATCTGTACAATTTTCTATATCCCAAGACCCTGAATTCTCTCGATGGGATAAATTTAGGCATGTATTTGGCTCAAATACTTGGAATCAGGGCATTAGAAGTATAAGTGTGAAGCAGATAAATGAGCAATGAAGGATTCTCAAAGGCATCTGGAACTAAAACATAATGATCCTACTGCCATTGGTATATCATCTTCCTCAATCCTTAGTATAACATGAAAGCTGCCCGGGGATGTAAGTTTGGGTAGACATCTTCTAATACCGTAAATAGCACTGGAGTTGATAAACTTTAAGGCTTTGTTTAGAGATCATAATGCAACATCAGGTCCTATTTTATTTAATAAAATAGTGCATACAAGGGATAAACCATACATGTAGAGGAGTTATTATAACTTTACTTCTACATAAGATATTCAATCTTCCTTAGCCAAAAGTAAAACAAAAAACTGAGCATGTTATTTTCGGTCAGGGACAAAGTTCATCACGCAAAAAACTATTCTTCGTTCTTCTCCAAATCGTCCATATCACTCATAAATATGCCATCCAAGTTCTGTGTCTTATTTTATCCGGATTCCTTCTCTGCTCATGAAAAGGTTCTCCACATTGCTCTGGAACGAAGTAGTTATTCTTTTTGTGTTCAGCATCTTAATCCACAACAAATGGATCCCATCTTCTTTCTTGCAAAAATATCAGTATGTATAATCTCTCCTTCTTAGGTTCTTTGGTGTGAGTTTACTTGCCATACAGCTGTCCATGCAAAATTAGCAGCCTTAACAGGTGTCTAGGTATCCATATAGTCTTTGCTGGGAAAATTTGTCTCTCTCATCAATTCAATGAGATTATACATCATCCTTAAAGGGTCTTTCCATCTTGGCATGCAATCCACTTCTATCTGTCCCTCCCTCTTGAGTCTTGTCACACCCCAACCTGTTGAGCTGGATAACCCAATTAGGCATATGATCGTGACATATATATCTATACTGAATCAGATGACATTCTGGAAATATAAGGAGGCATGTCATAGTATTATGATGCCAACAGAAACAACTAGGTGTACATATGGAGGGGCTGCGAGCCCAATTCACCTGTCTGACAATAAATACAACTGACAAATAGATGTTGACATAATATATGTAGACATATGAAACATACCAGTGGTTTATGATGCCTCTACTAGAATCTGAAAACTGTACAATTGATATACTCGCCGGGACAGAGTCCTTAGCCTCCGACCTACCCATAATGTCCGAATATATATACATGTGACAAGTGCTTGAATCAACTGGCTCCAAAAAAGAGATGGAGCTCACCAACTCACCAATTGAATTGTAAACAAGTGGCTAGTGGGGTGGTTTGTTGTCTTGCACGTCTAAACCTGCATTGTGAATGCAGCACCCTCGTCAAAAGGGACATTAGTATGTATACGACGTGTACTCGTATGTAAAGTAGACAAAATAGCATAAGGCATATACTGGAGCGCATATGAAGAAATATCACATATGAGCAGCTGAGAAAATGGTGTCCTCTTACAATATCAATTGAGCAGCCAAGCGACGTGCTCACAAAACTTCTGAATCAATGGTGTCCTCTTACACCTTCTCTGCTCGCTATAGCTACTATACCATACGACCTTCTCACGAGGTCTCTCGACACTCCTCAGGCTTCACCACACATGTGATAAGACTCAAAGCGACAATGAAAGAAAATAAAAAAGATATGTGGGTTAACACTAAGGAATTGAAATTATGGACAACAAGGGGATGAAACCCTCACCTCCCAATTGATCACACGTACCAAAAATTAATGTGTAGGGTTGATTTTTGGGTGTTGAAATCAATTGGGAGGTGAGGATTTTAGCCCCTTGTTGCCCATAATTTCAATTCCTCAGTATTAACCCACAAATCTTTTCTTTTTTTCCTTTCTTTGTCCCTTTGATTCTTATCAACATGTAACAACCTCTAAGATTTATGATACGACAAATAATACACAAACTCACAGCTTCCGATTACCGTCCCCTAAGTTCTTACTAACCTACACCTAGAAATGCTCACCCGAGCTTATAGACAAAGAGGGGTTAGAAACTTGCCTCAATTTTAGAGATTCCCAATTCTTCTTGAAATCATCAAGAACACACTTGCTTTCTAGATGAAATCATAGAATAAGTCAAGAACACACTTGCCTTCAAGATGAAATCATAGACCAAGTATTTCTCATGATTTTACATAAAGATTTACACTTGATTCTTGATAGATTACTTACCATGAGCTTAAGGGTGTTGGAGAGAGAAGAAATCTAGAGAGAACAGCCCAAAGTTCGCCCAAGGTAAAAGGCAAATGAATCCCTAAATTGCAACTTATAAACTTAATTTTCTGGCTGGCATAGGCTTAGGCACGGTGAGATCTCCATCACACCCAATTTGCATGCAGTGGACCTCGCATTGCATGCTTCATCGCGAGCTCTTGGGATCTGTGCAGGTGTAGTAAAACGCGTGTAATTTCTTACTCCAAAGTTGGATTGATGAGCTGTTTATTTATTGGCCTTTCATTTGATAGGAAATTCAGCCTCAAACTCTCCATAAATTGCGATATTCTCATTTAAAGTCGGACCAAAATCAAGGTCACTTAAAGCAATTGTCAAGAATGCAACTTCCAAATTGGCTTTTGCTCTAAGGTTATTCCCAGCCTTCAAACTTGATTAAACACCACATTTACTGTAGTACACTGAACCCTTAACGTATTGACTCATTATAACCTTATCCTCCCGTGTTTGGATAGTTTCGACAACGTCAACTTAGTCGTACACATGCTAGAAGGTATGGAGCATTACACGTCTTCCCCAGAATTCTTCATTATTTAAAAGCTAGTTGCTATTATGTTACCTCAACTCTTCATTCTTCATGGCTCTCCTGTTTAGGGATATCCCAAAAGCTATCCTCAAGGTAAATTAATTAATCGGTATTCTTCGAACCATTGCCAAAAAGAAAGAGGAAAGAAAATAGCTCTTAGTATGTGAAAAGGGAACATGACTTGTAGTAGTGTAAAGTTGCTCAAGTTTTGTTGATATAGCTTTACCTTATCTTCACTTCAGGCAGATTACCTCTTTAACTCCAGCACTCAAATAACAAATGGCTTAAATTAACCAATGGAGCTAAATTAGTTTTAAATAGTTTTAAATTAGTTTTAAATAGCTTAAATTAACCCATGGAACTTTATTAGTTTTCTTGCCAATTCAACATAAATTCACTTCCATAAAACTATTTATTTCCTCTATCAGATTTAACCAATTGTTCATATCTATTGAACTTTGAGTATGAGCTGCAGAACTAATGGGACATGGTTGTAGCCATTATTTATTTTTCTTCATGGTAGTTAACTTTATGCTCTTCAAGAAGGGCAAAGCTTCAAAAAGCCTCTTCTTGTGGGATCGGGGTGGAGGTGGGGGGGAGTGTTGGGGGTTGGTGGAAGTATTTGCAGTCAGTCTTCTCTACATAGGCTGCCTGAAGTAATATCCTTAGAGAAAATGGAGGGATATATGGTCCGGCTGCAGTTTGTTTGCTCTCATATACATCCATGTTAGCAGAAAATGTATGTGGTGAGATGAGGTCCTTCTGAGTTCAGCTTTCCTGCTTCTTTGATCATGATGACATATTTGTTATTCCACATCGGATGGAATTAGATATGAGTATTGTGTTTGACATGGAAGAACATGTGAACACATCATCTCTAGAAACAAAGATACAGTCAGAAGACCTTTTAGAATTATGTGGGGAAAAAGATATGTATAGACATTTACCGATTATAATGCATCTCTCTGTATCCCAAAAATGAAATGGTTTGGGCATTAGAAACAATTATCATCAGGAAAGTGGAAACATCTGATATTCCACTTTTTCTTTTCAATTTGGACTGACTTCCCTGAAGTGTCTAACTTGCACCTTCATCCACACCCCCTAGAACAAGAAACATGATTACTGAAACTGTCTTTCTCAACAACAAAAAATAATTTCTCAAAAAAGATGACTCAAACTGTCTATTTGCAGACACAACAGTCTGATGGCCAGTGTTGCAATGATTTTAGAATTATGTTCTTGTTTATTCCTATGTGAAGTTAGGCAGATGGTCTTGAGTATTGTATGCAACATCTTGGTCTTTTTATTTTGGTTTCATAAAGGAAAGCAAGAATTCAGTTAGTCATCAAAAAAGAAAAAAGGAAGCAAGTTTTGAGATCATAAAATGAAACATGAAAGCTATATCATGTTTCCTAGTTGTACATAAAGTCTTGAGTGGGAATGTGAGACTTAAAGATGTATAAAGAGGGGGGGAACTCCAGGAAGAGAAAATAAATTCATGAGTCCACCATGGATGATTTACATTCAATATGTGACCTTCAATGAGCTTTCAAGTTGTTCATCCTTGTTTTCTTCCAAGGCTTTTATTGAGAAAATAGGTCCTTAATTTTTTCCCCTTCTCTGTTTTTCTCAATAGTTAGGGGCACATTAAGGCTTCAGAAAGAGTGATGAGATTGCAGGATGGAGTAGTACTTGTGGGTGGCTGTACCGAGTCTATACTACTTTTGATTTACCCTACCTATTACGTTGATGTATAGGGGCAATGGTACAATTAATTTGAAATAAGTTTTGGAGGAGTAATATTTCAGATAATTCGCCCTACCTTGCCGACTCCAACATGTTTGGGACCAGTGGCTTACGGAGAGTTTTTCGTAAGCGGTGTCGACATTAAAGAGGTAAATAATATTACTAAAATGACAGCATATTTCAGAAAACTAAATTCAAGTTGCATTACAAACTAAAATACTAATTCAGATGAAGCTTAGATGATCTTCATTGAATCCCACCCAATTCTTTTTTGATTGATGTTTTCAAGAAATTCCAATTGGAAAGAAAAAAATGAAAAAACAAACAGAACTACAATTGAAAGAGCAGCACACACCATGTTAATTCTCCAAAAATTACAAAGCAACTGTAATCTCCAAATATTACAAATTGTAAAGTGAACCTTTTTTCAATTCTTTCTCGGTATGCAAGAATGCAAGAATCCGCCCTTTTCATCTCAAGCTAGAGAATTTGAAAGAAAGTCTAGGAAGCCAACTAGAAGATTAAGTGAATCTCAAATAAATGAGTTGTTTTTTCAAACTTTTAGGATTTTAAGCTCCTGTTTGGCTATAGATTTTGGGGAGAAGATTTTCAATTCTTTTTTTGAAAACATTGTTTGTTCATGTATCTGGTCATTTTTAAATTTTTTATCTTCAAAGAAAGTTCAAGTTCCAAAAATTAGACCACACCAATTTTTTGGGTGAAATTTCACTTTCACTCGTGAAACTTTAGCTTTTATCCAAGTAAAATGCATATCCAAACACAATTTCAAGAACTCATTTTTTTTCAAGTTTCACCTAAATTTTATGGCTAAATACTAGCTAAGTTGCTTGAGTAATTCAATGCCACAACATTATATAAGTATTTATTGGCTTGCAAGTTGAGCTGCACTTAAATATAATATTAGCAGTACTTTAAGTTCAATGGAGTTGGCTCAGTTGTATTGGTTTCTCCCTTTTAAGCATGATGTTGAGGGTTCAATCCTTGTTGGCTTCTTCATTTTTCAGAACAAGACTTTCAAAAAGTATGTTGCTGAGTGGGGTTGAATGCATAACCTTGAGGAAAATATTGAATGTCCATACTAGTGAGCTATTGAGGCAATTATGCTAAGCAAAGCCATCTCTTTAGTATCTGATCCATACTTGTTGTAGCATTGTAATATTGTATTATACATATATAAAACAATAAATTCCCGACCAAGCGGTATCGGATAACACCCCTTGGATACCCGTGCCTCTGCCCCTGCTTGGGACTGAGACGTAGTTGTTGCTGTTTATTTGGAGTAGTAGAGTATCTTAATTTTATACTCTTGTTATATCAGTTCCTGAAATTGGCTATCCAGATCCAACCATGACTATAGAGATGGTATAGTTAGGACCTGAAAAGTACTTTCTGGAAAATCTAGGCATGATAATGAGGAAAAACTTGGGGACGTTGGTGATCATTGTGATTTAAAATGATCAGACTCTGCTTATGAGGTGTTTCAGTCTATAGTTTCATATGATTTGGTTCTTTTACTGAGATTCAAAATCGTGAAAGAAAATGAATTTGTTAGTTCGATCTATTTCTTTGTTAGTGCAAGATTTATATTCATTTTCCCAGGTTAGTAATCATGCATAAACACTTGGTCTTTAGAATTTATGTGCGTTTAATTATGCATTAACACTTTGTCTTTAGAATTCATGTTCTTTCTTCTTATCCCAGACTTCAAGGCCGGAGTATAATGAGATGTTGGTGAAGAAGCCAGATTGGTGGCCTTATTAGAGTGTACCTGCAGGGTGTTTTCTTTGTCTAGTTGAAGAGTATGAGTTGCTCTGTACATTTATTTCTTAGTGTTTGTCCAGATCTGTGTACATTCTTTTCTAAGTGTATGTCTGGATCTGGTTTTGAGATTTCTTATTCCTCCCTTTTCTTTTCCTTTATGTGAGACAAATATTGAAATCAGGATTTATGGGTAAGTGTCATACTGGAAATTCCATAAAAGGCATATTGGATCTGATCATACGTGTATTACATGGGAAAATTACTCGAGGGATCAAATATATTTACTCAAAATAGTGTGAGTTCAAAATATATATATATACTAGTCCTGAACACGTGCGTTGTAAGTGTGTCCCATGTTAAATTGTGTGGCGTTATTGTATATATATAAACTTTTCACTTGATATTTTCTTATTCTTATTGTAACTAATCTATTGGTTAGTGTGCTCCATAATATTAGAATAAACGTGTTCTTTTTTTCAAAGACTAAAACCAAACTTTCTAATATGCAGAAATAATGAAACAAAAAATTAATTAATTTCAATACAATGAGATAATTTCTCATTCAACATTCCTATTCTTTTTAACAATTTAGTACACCTGCATCCATAAAGCATAAAGTTTTTTTTTTGTTGTTTATGTAGAATAATGGGAAAAAATAGAATGTGAGGATTAAAAATATCAAGCGAAAAGAATAAATAATGAACATGAAGCAAAATTAAGTCGGTCTAAATATCTAAAATACTTACATAATGAAGAAGAAAAATAGTTGATGTCTTAAATGTAATATATAATCCAACAAAATATTTATTATTTTTGGTTGATTAAATGGAGTCCATAAGATTGTTACGGAAATCAATTGAAACAAAGCCAAGACCCATTGATAAAAGAAAAAGTAGGTAATGAAGAGTCATTTTAAGAAATTATAAAAATCATGACTGCACTTGAATTGGAGTTCATTTTATTATTGTATTTGAACAAATATAAGTAATGGTTTGCAGTACTAATAGCATTAATGAAGAAATGTATTTAAGAAAATGGAATAAACGACAATAATATAATAAGAAAAGTTATACAGTATTTATTTTCTATTGAAAAAATCGAAAGAAAGAAAAGGAAGGAGGAGGGGTTTTAAGAAATGAAATAAATGTCAATATTTATTACGAAAAGAAATATATATGTACTTACATATTTTTAAATTAAATGAAGAAGAGGAAAAGGAAAAACAATTGGAGAAAAAAAAACAAAAAGAAAACATAATTTTGAGTAATTAGTGTACCTAATTCTTGGGAAGGAATAAATAGTATTGAATCATTCATTGTCATATTTATTTACACATAAAAACTAAAAATATATATATATATATATTTCTTGATAAAAAAATATGTCATATGACCTAATCGATATCCATCTTCACATATTTCAAAAAAGCACTAGGAAGATGGTTGCTAATAGTAAAGTCCAATAAAAGATGTGACTTTCTATATATAATTAATAAAATATGCTAGGTTGTAAAGGTCTAGAAAGATTTGATTAGTATTTTCCAGAAATGATTAGTGCTTGATTGTTTTTTTATTGTAGACATAAAATGTTTCTAAAAGATGTATATCTATATAAAATAAAAATATATACTTCATAGACATTTTGCGTGTATTACATTGAACCAAAAATAAGGACAAAGCACACAAAATGAACTCATGTGGATCTATATTGAAATAAAAATAAAATAAAAAAGGCAATGATGACCAAAATTCTAACCATGCCTTTAGTGCAGCAAAGAACCTTTTGCGCTTGTGAAATTCACCAAATCACTTGTGCTCCACCAGTCTAATTTCCAAGAGTTTCTAATGTTTGTATGCTCCTTCTCTCGAGGAATATGATTTTCAGCAATTGAATAGTAGTAGATCTCTGAGTGCTGATACTCATGATATTCAATCATTGCTTTTATATATATATAATATA
>JAJOOO010000191.1:0-10100 GCA_029582685.1 Solanum piurae | reverse complement strand
TTCCAACGAAACTAAGCACTTTTCTTCTTTCTCATTCGGAAGGCTCAGTCCCACACCCGCTTTGGGAAGGGAACTTGGTTGGAATTCCAATTTCAAAGAAAACCTTGTCCAGGACAAGTGAGATCTTCGGCCTGCGTGCCTGGGAGCAGCTCAAACAAAGAAGAGTCTGGTCCGGTCTGAATTCAGGCACGGCCCGCCCGTCCTCTATTAGATATTATGAGTATTATTACTCTAGACTTTATTATTTTATGATTATCATCCTTTTATATTATTTCCATTATTTTATAATTATTTTTTGTATCACCAACATTACTATTGTATTGTCGTCTTCTTTAAAATGATTGTCGTTACTTTATTTCAAGTTTCTTACTAGCTAATTCTTTTTACATAATATATATTATACTAGTTATTTAAATTAGAAATTCAAAGAATGAATATTCTTCAAAAAGAGAAGGGGAAAAGGGGAAATTATGCAAAAAAGAAAACATTTAGCCTATATTAGGTACAATTTAAGAAAAAATGTAATTCGCAGTTGCAGTTTCCCAAATTTGTGCTATTCGCCTAATTTGTATAATTCACTTGATTTGTATAAATCCAGAATTTGTATAATTTGGTTTCTGATTGTATAAATCCAGAGTTTTTTTATATGCTTTACCTTATATACGATTTATGAAAAAATTATAATAATTTACCTTGTTTGTACATTGGCAAGCGAAATATACAAATTGAGTTTTGAAAATTTTCTAAATGTATAAATACAGAATTCGTATATAATTACCCTATTTGTATATTCACAAAAGAAATATACAAACAAGTAGAAATATACAAACCGCAACCTCCCTAACAAAGAAACTATAGCTATGGGGCACATTATTAAAACTATAGCTGTAGAACCTTATTATATCTACTATGTTTGCTATTTCTGGAAAAACCATCAGATTTGTACTCAATTAATGGCCCAACCGAATTGAGCCCAATAAATTAATCCCGAAAACATCCAATATTGTTCCATTAATTCTAAGTCCAACTAGGTCTTCTCTTTGCTCAATCAGATGCTCCTCCCTCTCCTATTCCAATGAAGCTCACCATCTCCATCAACACTAAATAGAAATTGTCACACCATATTTGAAAAATGTTATATCTCTCTCATAGCTCTATTCCCTTCAACGTTGCTCTCTCTCATCATCAGAGAAGATTCGATCAATACAAGAAGCCATACACTTTTTGATTTTGATTTGTATAGGAAAAGTTTCAATGTTCAAATGCCCCTGTTTGTGGAATCCAAAATCATCTAGTGACTTCTTCAGGTGGCTAAATTTGAATTTCAAAAGATGAGTTCTTAACCCTAATTTTTGCCTGTAAATACATCTCAAACTCTCATCCCAAAGCACCCTGGAAACATTGGACATTTTTCATCATTTCATTATTAAAATACTTTCTCAAAGGCTTGAACACTCACAAGCGAAGTATAAGTGTCTTCTTCACTAAGTATAAGAAGGCAAATCGAACCACCATACAAAAAAGGCAAGTTAAGTATAAGTATCTTCTTCACTATTACGGACAAAGTGACTGCTTTGTTAGTAAGTTCTTAACAAATATTTTTTATATATTTAATAGATTTTTTGGTATAAATATAAGGTTTGCGCAAAAAAGTTGTTCCTGAAAACCCTAACCCGATACCCTAGATCCACGCTACCTTTAAGTATGTAAGACTAAGCTACTTTGCAGCTCTGAATCAAATGTAGTTCATTGCATATTCCAGTGTAACCTATTTTTTCATTTGTTAGGTTAGCTAATTACTAGTTTCAATGGCGACCTTATCGATGATCTGACTTCTTTATGCAAGTTTTTACTTAATTCCAAATGAATCTATGCAAGTTGTTTTGAAAGCTATGCTGAATCTATCCCTCTTGTTTGAATTGTCGACCCAAGTTCTAATCAGAAATGAATCCCCCTTTTTTTCGTTCTAGTTCCTCTACCAATGCTTATCTATCTGTTTCTCGTTATATTTGTCAACCTAAAGCCTAATGAATCCCTTTTTTCCCTGATCTAGTTCCTCCACCAACGCAAACCTCAGTTAGATTTAGGCACGTCCTATTCTGACCCAGGTTCAACCAATTGGATTTGCCGATCAAATTTGATTCAGACATGCCCTGTCCTGGCTCAGGTTCAGTCAATTGGATTTACAGATCAAATTTGATTCAGGGATGTCCTGTCCTGGCTCAGGTTCAGTCAATTGGATTTGCAAATCAAATTTGATTTCGGGATGTCCTATCCTGACTCAGGTTCAGCCAACTGGATGATATTTTACACTTGAGAACAGAAGATAATGTGGACAAATTTGTCTGGGGTGTGTGATCTTTGTGTGAGTATCCTGAACTTCTTTTTTTTTCTTCTAATTGATGTCACTTTGCAGTGTATTTTAACTGCTAGATGTGTTGTATGGAAAGTACATTTGGTTAAGGTTAACTGAGGAGTTCTTTTACATTTGCCCAAATTCATTCTCTGATACATGCCAATTTCAATTGTGCAGTTGTAAACAGTTGTAGCACCAAACGGTTTATTAGTAAAATTAGTCTCGCCACACTGTGTGGTAATCTCTCTCAATCTCCATTGAATCCAAGTAGCCGAGACCAATTTTACTAATATTGCTGCAATTTTAAAAAGCTTGAATGGTGCAGCTGTGGTTGAGATCTTTGAGACATCGATGGGTGATCATTTTATACAAATTTAATCTGGTCTTTTACTTTTATATTACACTAATGCATAAAGACAAATAAAATCATGTAAAAGCAATTCATAGTAGTCAAATTAATTAAAGTTAGCCCTTTCTAGGCATATGAAGATAATTTCATGTGTTTTTTTTCCCGTAGATTTTGCTCCCATCAGGGGAGACAATGGTGGAATGCCAATCTCAGATTTATCTAATACAAAACTGCCCTGGCAGAGGAATGATAATACCTGGACCTGTTCCACAGAGTTCCGGCTTTGATATTTATAGCCGTTTCTTCTACCCAAAGTCTGGAATCAATGAGATAACTGCCAACACTTGAATGTATAGTCTTGCATTCAAGCAAATCATAGTCACTGAATTTTGTAAAGTCTAGATTATTAAGTGAGTCATATTCATATTATTTATCATATCTTTGACAAGACGACAACTACACATGCAAACATCTATATGTTGATATAGCTGATGCATCTTAGAGATCTCATGTGTTCTCTTATTGCACGTATTTTTTTCCAGACAAAACTTTTCATCTTTTCAACCATCATTAGTTCATTAGCCTACAAGTAGTGCAAGTGTCTTGGTAATGTGAAATTCTACTCTTTTTTAGGATGATATTTCAGGTGTTTGGTTTTCATTATTACTCATTCTTTTTTGATAATCTGAATTCCCCTAGGGCTAGTGACGCAAGGTTTGAAACACGATGGCTAATGTCCCTGCATGATTAAGCTTCTGATTTTACTAATCATATCCTTTAAGAATATTAAAATGAAGGATTAGTGGAGATCTTACAGAAATCTCACTAGTTTAGTACCTAATTATCTCTCTTCTCTTTACTTCTCATTATTACGAAACTTACCAGAATTTGGACTTCAGTTACATGTAGTTGACGCGTCCAGATACATATATCTCAGATATATAGAGTCAAAATTTGGTGGAATTAATTTTAGATACACTGTATTCAAATAGATTCACATATATCTACTCTTTAGCTCGTCTCCCTCTTATCTCGCTCACCACTCTCCTGTCTCGCACGCCTCTCTTCCTTTATCTATTATCTCAAATACATGTTACTAGTGTGATTCGTATGTATCTGAGATACATAGACTATCTCGCTCCTATCTCGCTCACCACTCTCCTGTCTCGCACTCCTCTCTTCCTGTATCTATTATCTCAAATACATGTTACTAGTGTGATTCGTATGTATCTGAGATACATAGACTATCTCGCTCGCATCTCTCCCTATTTAGTGCACTTGATAGTAAAAATACATGTAGGTGTATCTGACTTGAAATCTGGTACGAAATTATGAATTAGTGAGACAATATGTAATTATTTCAAACTATAGAGAAATTTAGTAAATACAGTAGGAATTTTGTTTAGTTAGGTAGTTTTTCCTAATATTTTATCCCATAAAAAGAATTAAAACTTAAATGAAAATGAGTAGGGATTAATTATGAGTGAATCTATGTATTATTTTATGCATGGATTACTTATTCACGTATTGGTTATACATGTATAAGTTATTTCATGAATATTCTATCATCCATAGAATAACACAATGATTTCCTCATAACTTATATATGTATTAGTTGTGCGGATTTCTAAATTGTCAACACAATATCGTATTATTTTATATATGAATAACATATTTGTTATCTACCTACCAAACATCGTATAAGTTATATGGAAATTAATATATGCATAATTTTTTTCTTTTATATCCATCTAAAATTAGTAATAAAATGATATTGATACCTAATGGTAATGGTGAATGATGATGGTGATTAGTGATATATAATGCTCTAATGATTGTAATTATCAATAGTGAATAGTGAATGTAATAATAGTTGATGGTAATAATTGCTAATGATGTCTAAATTATGGTGACAATTGATTATGAGGATTGATGATTGTGGTTAGGTTATGAATGATAGGTGGTGGTGATTGACGATAGCAGTAGTTGTGCTGAAATCAAAGGCGAACCCACGTAGTCGGTTTCGGGTGCTCGAGCATCCATTGACTCTGACAAATTTTTTGTATATATATATAGAAAATATGACAAATACATTATTAAATATAAATAAGCACCCATAAAACAAAGCAAGTCGTGGGTGCGTTGGTTTATGTTTGAAATATAAGGCGCGCAAAGCGATGCGACCGAGGGTTCGAATCCTGTCACCCCATCCTTTTTCTTTTTACTTTTCCCAGCAAATTTTGCACCCTTTTTTTTACTTTTTCCTTTTTTTAATTAAGGGCTTGGTTTACTCCGAATTTTGTACCTGTTTTGACTTTTCCTATGCTTTAAAACCTTTTTCACTGCCCGCTTTTTTGAGATTTTTTCTTTTAACAAAACGACGACAGACTTGTTGCTAAAACTCTTGTGGATACAATTAAGAAATTTGATTTTGCCTTTATGCTGCACTTGATGTGGAAAGTTCATATGATGACAAATGAATTGATCTCCTCATTGCAAATGATGGATCAAGATATTGTCAATTCTATGGGATTTCTTGCTCTTACAAAGCAAATATTACAAAATATGAGGGATAATGAATTTGAATCATTAATGGATGATGTCTCTTATTTTTGTGATAAACATGATATAGTCATTCCGGAGATGGATGCTAGCTACTTTCGTGGGAAGTCAAAGCGTAAAGCTCTTGATGTTACATATTCTCATCATTTGCGTGTTGAAATATTTTATGTTGTTATTGATTTGCATCTTCAAGAGCTTAATAATCGTTTTGATGTTGTAAGTACTGACTTACTTCTCGGTATGGCTAGTTTGAATCCAGTTAATTCATTTGGTAGTTTTGATAAGGGCAAGATAATGAGGTTGACTGAATATTATATGAATGCGTTTGACAACAACAAGCTTCGGGATCTCAGTTTTCAGCTTGATAGCTTTATAGTTTATGCTCGTGGTTCTGACAAGAGGTTCTTCAACTTGAAGGGAATTAGTGATCTTGCTAAAGTAATGTCAAGTAAGATCTGCATCAAACTTGGCCACTTGTTTATTTGCTTATCAAGTTGACTCTCATTCTTTCCGTTGCTACTGCTTCTGTGGAACGAACTTTCTCATCCATGAAGTACATTAAAAATGAACTTCGTAATAGTATTGTTGATGAATTTTTGAATGGTTGTTTAGTTTGCTATGAGAGCGTAAGATATTCGCAAATGTAAGCAATGATGCTATTATTTATCGTTTTCAACATATGAAAAGTCGTCGAGCACAATTATGACTTTAAGACTAGAAGTTTCTTTTTGTAATGATAGTATTACTAGTAGGTCATTGTGACTTATAATTAAAGGTTGTTTTTGATGATGATAATATTAATCGTTGTTTTATTTTTTGTAGTTTTTTTATTAAAGAGTTTGAGTTAGTATACATTTACTGTTTTTATTAAAGAGTTTGAGTTAGTATACGTTTACTTTTTTTATTAAAGAGTTTGAGTTAGTATATTTTTATACTATGTGACTGCTAACATGTTTATGTTAAAGGAAGTGAGCACCCACAACCTTTAAATCCTGGATCCGCCACTGATCAGGAGCATAAGGAAAAGAGTGCTTGAGGCTGTTTATCCTTGTCGGTCTGCAATTCCTCCGAAGTATGGTATTTTTGGCCTATCTCTTAAGTTTATAGGTTCTCTGTCTCAATTTACTTGGTTGCAGTCCCTTGTTTCTCCTACTACTGTATAGTCTTTACACCTCGTCGAATCTAGACTATAATTATGATAATAACCAAACACCAGTGATTCAAATCATTCTTATTGAAGAAGAAGCAGATGCAGAACTGAAATGAAACTTCATCTGCTTCTTCTTCAATGGGAATGGTTTCGATCACCGAAGTTTAGTTATCATCATAACTTTGGTCCAGATCCGACAAGGTGTAAGGATTGTACGACAATAGGAAAAATAATGGATTACAACCAAACCAATTAAATTGAGACAAAGAAGCTATAAATTTAAGAGTTAGTCCTAAAATTACATACTTTGGACACAGTGGCAGAGCCATGATCTCTATGAAGGAGGTTCAAAGTATAAAGAATCAAACACATGAAAATTACAAGATACAAAACGGAAATATTAATCTTAATGTAACACTCCAGAAATTTTTTGAGCTAAGACTTGAACCATCCTTCGTAGTGAGTAAGCTTTTACCAAGGAATTTAATTTTTCTTAAGTGTTAAGGTCACAAGATATAGCACCTTGAGTTCCAAAAAGAATTAAAGGGAATTCGTTCAAGTCATTCCTAAGTTCTTCTAAGATTTGGGTCAACTTAAAATGACCATAACTCTCAGTATAGGATGAGTTAGATGTTCCATGAAATGGAAAATGAAAGGTATTTGAATTATCTTTCCAACTCCATCGAGTTTGCTAAGTTTCGAGGTCGGATGAGTGAGATATGCCCTTTTGAAGTCATACTGTCCAGTTAAGGAAAGTTACCCAAAAATAGTAAGGGGTATTTTGGTCTTTCCTTTACCCAATCAGATTTAATTCATCTTTAGTAAGGTTTTAAGGATCTAATCCTATTAGGTTCAGTTTTATAATTTTAATATACGCCTAGGGTTTTAGTTGAGAGTTCAAGAAGAGAAAAGAGGAGAAAAGAGGAAAGGATCAAGGCGTTCGTCGAGGTTCTTGAGTTTTATTGCAGATTTTTGCCATGGATTTAATCCCTAAGAGGTATGTAAGCTTCCATAGTTCTGGGTTCGTTCACCCACACTCCATTCATGCTATTTTCAGTGCAATTTCATTCTTGAAGTTGAAAGATTAGAGTTCTTGATGATTTCTTGAAGTTCATTATAAATCTTGTTTGTTGGGGTTTTTGTTGATTTCTTGAGATGAAAGTGAGTGTTTTCATGGCTGTATTGAGTAGATTAGAGTGTACTTATGTTAAGTAATCGAATCTAAATGAATGGGGAAGAAACCGTTCGATTCTAGGCAAGTTAGGGTGAGAAAACGAGAAAAGAAATTCGTCGGGTTTTCTGGGTTGGGGCCTGGCGCGGCGCGCCAGTCAGTGCACCCCAAATCATGTTCTGTAGTTTAGGGGCTGGCGCCTTGCACCACTCAGTGCGTCAGGGTCGCCTGCCCCATCCAGTTTGCAGTCGGTTGCTCCGTTTGAGCTCTTTTAAAGTGTACCTTCACTCTTTTTTAATTCTAAACTACTTATAATCACCTAGAAATCATTCATAACATGAATCATAACCCTTGAATCCATAATTCAAATTCAAGGTAGAGTTAAGAGGTAAGTCTTGAGAGTTTTTTCGAACATTTTGAGAAAGTCCCTTTGAGTCTTTTTGAGGAGTCTTTTACAACTTCAAATAACTTGTTTCAAGACTTGAGAAAGTGAGTATGAGAGTGAGGAGAATGTATTCATGAGTCTACTTTATGATCACGAATTTCTTCATATCATAAACCATAACTCTTGAATTCATAATTCACATTCAGGATAGAGTTAAGAGTAGAGTTCAAGGAAGTCTTTGAGTTCAATTGTGAATCTCTTGAGATCAACTATCGATTTGAGGTAAGTTTTGATGAAGTAAGTATGAGAATGAAAAGAGTCGTATACATGAGTTCCATATTGTTATGTCGACCCTTGAGTCGAGTTGTTTCATGCCCATAATTCTGCATGAAACCTATGAGTTGAACATTCTTGAGATGAGTAGTATCATGAAGTCCATGAGTTGAGTTGTTCATGCCCATAATTTTGCATGAACCATATGAGTCGAGCATTCTTGAAATAAGTAGTATCATTGAAGTTCTTGAGTTCCGAGTATTGATTTCTATGTATGGTTAGTGAAAACCTTGAATTGAGTCGTTTCACGTTCATAATTCGGCATGAACCTTATTTTAAGAAGTCTTTTTACAAATTGTTTTAAAACTTATTTTAAAGACTTGAGCACTGAGTTGAGGAAGAGTAGAGTTGAGTTCATTTTCTTTAAAAAATGATATATGAGAACTAAGTATTCCCAAGAGTAAATGTTTTAATATCTAT
Source organism: Solanum piurae (assembly GCA_029582685.1). Lineage (NCBI taxonomy): Eukaryota > Viridiplantae > Streptophyta > Magnoliopsida > Solanales > Solanaceae > Solanum > Solanum piurae. The sequence continues at coordinate 1,374 of JAJOOO010000191.1, read as the reverse complement.
GATGAGAGGAAACTGAGATTTCCAAAAAGAGTTTTGAGCAGTTTGAGTACCATCTCTTTTAAGAGAAAGATTTTTGAGTAATAATCTCAAAACACAGAAAGAGTTATGTTTTAAACATATGAGTTGAGTATATTTTGAGAGTAGTATTGAGCACCGATATGGGGATGAGTTCAGATAACTCAAGTCTCCATAAACCATGTAGACAACGTGGGTAGAAAGGGTCATACTTTTTAGATGATTCCTTAGTGCTTTTTAGCATAGACTAGTGGATCCACTTAATTGAGAGGTCTTATGCCCTGGCAAAGTATATGACAGTTCTGGCAGCATGGGGGAGACGTTGTATCATCACATAGCTCATAGTGATGGTTGTCGCTTAGAGAAACTCCCACAAAATTATATTACTTTATTATATACAAATTGAGTTGATATTGTATTTTTCAATACATTGAGATGATATCTATTGTTTTAAAAGCTTTCCATATATTGCATCTTTTGTTATTGCTTTATTCTTGAGTATCTTAAGTTGAGTATCTTGAGTTGAACTATGCTTTATTGAGTTGAGTACCTTATTATTGAGTTGAGCCTTATTTCACTGAGTTGAATATCTTATCCTTTGAGTTGAGTATCATATCTTTGAGTTGAATATCTTATACTTGAGTTGAGTCGAGTAAGTGAGTTGAGAAGAGGTAGGTATGTTTCCTTTTTATTAAGTTCCAGCTTATGTTTATGCTTCAAAATTCCCCTTACATGTTCGTACATTCCACGTACTAAGCAATTTGGCCTGCATCATTTCATGATGCAAATACAGATATTCAGGATCATCAGTAGGAGCTTTGTTGGTACCACAGGGAGTTCGAGTTAGCTATGGTGAGCCTCCTTGCTTCCGGATGATTCCATTTACTTTCAGTTTTGTAAGGATGTTGTGGGTCTTATCTCGACTTCCATCTTTGTCAGTTAGAGGCTTCATAGATAGACAATACAGTTTCAGAAGTCTGTTCATTTATTTTGTTAAATGTCTTAAAGACTTAAGTTGCCTATTTAATGGCGAGTTGAATAATTTATTTTTATTCAGAGTTTTTCATTTGAGTTAAAGCTTTGTAATTGAGCTTCATGAATTTTTATTCAGTTTTTAAGCTTTGCATGCTTGAGTTAGTCTTCCACTTGTAGTCAGCCAGGATGAGGGTTCACTTGTGGACCAACAATGATTCTTGAGTGCCAGCCACGTCCAGTGTCACGCCCCGAGACTACCCCCGAAACGCGGACACGGGACCTAGGACCACAAGTGATCCCAAGCTAACCCTGCTGGCATGATCATGAGCATACTAAAGATAATAAACTGATGCGGAAGCTAAATCATAAATAAATGAAAAGATG
>JAJOOO010000185.1:0-10498 GCA_029582685.1 Solanum piurae | reverse complement strand
GTCAGACTTTCCAATTAAGGAAAGTTACCCAAAAATGTGAAGGAGATTTTGGTCTTTTCCTTTCCCCATCAACTTAAAACAAATTATGGTAATATTTAGGGGTCTAAAGATTTCTTGCGAATCGAGGATTGTTTCGCCAAGCGTTTAATCCCTAAGAGGTATGTGAGTTATTATAGTGTTGGGTTCGTTCACCCACACATCAATCATGCTATTTTAATGAAATTTTGTTCTCAAAGTTGAAGGATTTGAGTTCTTGATGAGTTTTCTTGAAATTCCATTCATAATGTTGATTGTTGGGATTTTGATGAGTACTTGAGATAAAATTTAGTGATTTAAGGGTTGTTTTGAGTAGATTATCGTGTACTTATGTTGGGTATTCGAATTTAAGTGAGTGGAAAAGAAACCATTTGATACTAGGTGAGTTAGGGTCAGAAAATGAGAAAGAAATTCGTCGGGGAGTTCTGGGAAGTGGCTGGCGCGCCACCCCACCAGTGCGCCAAAACTTGTGTTCTGTAGTACAGGGGCTGGCGCCCTGTGCCACTCAGGGCGCCAGGGTCGCCTACCCCCACCCGTTCTAAGTCATTTAGCCCGTCTGAGTTCTTTCAAAGGGTTCCTTTACTCCCCTTTGATTCAACTTACTCTAAACTACTTCTAAACATCTATAAATCATTCATAACATGAATCATAACTTTGAATTCATAATTCAAATTCAAGGTAGAGTTAAGAGTCAAGTCTTGAAAGTTCTTTCGAGTCTTTTGCAAACATTTTTAAAACTTGTTTTAGGACTTGAGCATTTGAGTTGAAGAAGAGTAGAGTTGAGTTCATTTTCTTTAAAATGATATATGGGAACTAAGTATTTCCAAGAGCAAATGTTTTTACATATAAGATGAGAGGAAACACCGATTTCCAAAAGATTTCATGAGCAATTTTGAGTACTATCTCTTTTTAGAGAAACCTTTTGAGTAATAATATCAAAGTTGAGGATGAGGAAATGTTTTATTTAAAATATACGAGCTAAGTTATATTTTGGGAGTAGTATTGAGCACCAATATGGGGGAGAGTTCAAAAAATTCACAGCCCCCATAAACCATGTAGCCAACGTGGGTAGAAAGGGTCATACTTTTTAGATAATTTTTTCTTGCTTTTTAGGCATAGCTTAGTGGATCCACTTAGTTGAGGAGTTCTATACCCCAACAATGTATAGGACAACTTTGGGAGCGTGGGCAAGACACTGAATCATCACATAGCTCATAGTGATGGTTGTCGGCTAGAGAATCTTCCAAACAGAGTTTCTTTTGTATTTTTGTATATAAACTGAGTTACATTGTATTTTCAAATACATTGAGTTTTTATCTATAATTTTAAAGCTTTTCTTTACCTCACATTATTGTTATTGCTTTTATATTGAAATGAGGTTGAGTTGAGTTGAGACGAGGTAAGTTAGTTCTTTAGTTCTAGTTCAAGCTTATGCCATATTTTAGATTTCCCCTCAGATGCTCGTACATTCCATGTACTGACGCCATTTGGCCTACATCTTTTGTGATGCAGATACAGGTAACTAGGATCAGCAACCAGCGCTTTGTTGATCCAGTTGAGTTCCATAGTTATTTGGTGAGCCTCCTTGCTTCCGGAGGATCCCTTTTTTATTTTAAGTTATTTCAGTTGTTCTGATGATCGAGGGTCTTGTCCTGACATCCCTCATAGTATTAGAGGCTTCATAGATAGATAGACAGTAGTTCATGAGTCTTTTCATTTTCGGTTGTTTATGTTGAGACCTTAGTTGCCTCTTTGGCTAGTTGAATGTTTTATTTCTAAAAATATTCTGAGCATTTATTTGAGTCATTGAGTAAAGTTGTGCTTTTGAGTTCATCCTGTTTATGAGTAAGTCTTCCGCTAAGAGTTAAGTTAGGCCAAGGGTTCTCTTGGGGTCAGGAATGGTTCTCGAGTGTCGGCCACTCCCAGGGTGTAAGCTCGGGGGGTGAAAAATTTGGTATTAGAGTACAAACTTCAAGAGTCCTAGGGTGTCTATGAAGTCGTTTCTGTAGAGTCCTAGTTGTAGGTTTTAAGCGCGCCATATTTATAATTAGGAGGCTGTGACATTTAGGAACTATCTCACTTATTTCATGTGATAGAGTTTAGATCTATAAAATTTCTTTCTAATTCGTTCTTGCACGTATCTTTCAGATCACGCCTCTACGAAGAGTTGTCTGAGGTCGTCCTGCTAGTAGGAATGTTGAAGATCAAGGGATACCAATGCACCAGAAGTGCAACCCTAAAAAGAGGTCACTAATACTAATTTCTGGGATGCTATCCGGATTTTGAGTCAAGTAGTTACCAACCAAGCTGGGCAACAAAGAGGGAATCGATAGGATGTGGCTGAGGCATCCAGAATTCATAAGTTCTTAAGAATGAATCCTCCAGACTTCACCAGTTCAAGTGTCACTGAGGATTTGGAACACTTTGTGGAAGAGCAACAAAAAGTGTTTGAGGTTATGCATGTTGTTGATGCTGATCAAGTGGAACTAGTTGCATACCAATCGAAGGGTGTTGCTAGAATATGGTACGATCAATGGAAGAAGAGTAGAGCTGAGTGTTCACCAATTGTGAGTTGGGCTATATTCGAAGAGGCCTTCATGGGGTGTTTCTTTCCCCGTGAACTAAGAGAGGCAAAGGTAAGAGAATTCCTCACTCTTAAGTAGAAATCCATGAGTGTGCATGAGTACATCCTCAAGTTCACCCAAATTTCCCATTATGCTCCAGAGATGGTTACTGATATGAAGAGCAGGATGAGTTTGTTCGGTTTTGGATTTTCTCGTCTGTCAAGCACAAAGGGTAAGGATGCGATGTTGATAGGGGACATGGAAATAGCAAGGTTGATGATCCATGTGCGACAGGTTGAGGAAGATAAGCTGAAAGATAGATAGGAGTTCCAAAACAAGAAGGCAAGACAACAGGAAATGAGTCCGTGTAGCAGAAGAGTAATGTGAACCGGTTATCTTTTCAACAAAATCAAAATGGACCCGCTCCATCATCTACTAGTGCACCTGCACCAAGGAACAAAGATGAGTTCAAGAATCAGAATTTGAAGAACGTTCGAGCTAGACCTGCACAATCTCAAGGTAGTGTGGCACAAGGAGGTAATAGGACTTCTACATGTGTTAAGTGTGGTAGGAACCACTCAGGAGTGTGCCGTGATGGCTCCACTGGTTGTTTCAAGTGTGGTCAGAATGGTCACTTCTTAAGAGAGTGACCAAAGAACGGACATGGAGGTGGGAATGGGGGGAAATAGAGCCCAGCCCAATCTTCTTCAGCAATTCCACCAGACAGAGTTGCACCTAGAGGGGCTACTTCTAGAATGGGCAGAGGAGCAAATTGTCTGTATGCTATCACTACTTGCCAAGAGAAAGAGAATTCGCTAGATGTTGTCACTTGTATCATCAAAGTCATTACTCTTGATGTATATGCTTTGATAGATACAGGAGAAACTCTATCTTTTGTGACTCCTTATATTTCTATGAATTTCAATATCCTTCCTGAGCAACTTCTTGAGCCCTTTAGTGTTTCTACACATGTTGGTGAATCTATTCTAGTTGAGAGAGCCTAGAGATTCAATTAAGGGAGCAGTCTAATAAATTTATTGTTGGTGGCATCACGCTATCTTAGATTAGGGATGATAATTCAATAAATCGGAAAGACGCTAGGCAAAAAGGTTAGTAAGAATAAGAATTGCTAGATTTCCTGTATCGGAGAGAGAAGCTAAGTCAGGATGAGGGAATTGTTTCTATGCTTTTCTCAGATAATGCGGGTTAAGAATGAAGCTATCACGCTTAAGGCGAAAGGCTATGTTCGTGATTGTACCTTTTCTGTCAATCACAAGGACACCATGGTTGACTTAGTCGAGTTATACATGGTAAATTTGGATGTTATTCTAGGTATGGACTGGCTTCATGCCTGTTATGCCTCAGGTGATTGTAGAACTCGAGTAGTTAAGTTCCAGTTTCCTAATGAGCTAGTTTTAGAGTTGAGGAGTAGTTCAACAGTGCCTAAGGGTCATTTTATTTCTTACCTTAAGGCGAGAAACTTAGTTTCCAAGGGGTGTATCTATCACTTAGTCCGAGTTAATGACTCTAGTGTTGAGACACCACCTATTCAGTCAGTTCCAGTTGTGAGTGAGTTACCAAAGGTCTTTCCAGATGATCTTCTCGGAGTCCCTCCTAAGAGAGAAATAGACTTCGATATAGATTTCTTCCTGATACTTGTCCTATCTCTATTCCACCATATAGAATGGCTCCAGCTAAGTTGAAAGAGTTAAAAGAGCAGTTGAAAGACCTTCTTGAGAAAGGTTTCATTTGACAAATGTCTCACCTTGGGGTCCCTCCGGTCTTATTTGTAAGGAAGAAGGATGGTTCACTTAGGATGTGTATTGATTACCGCCAATTGAACAAGGTTCATATCAAGAATAAGTATTCTCTTCCTAGAATTGATGATCGTTTTAATCAACTTCAGGGTGCCACTTGTTTTTCTTAGATAGACCTCAGATTTGGCTATTATTGGTTGAGAGTAAGAAAAAGTGACAAACTTGCTATGGTCATTATGAGTTTCTAGTCATGTCTTTTGGTTTGACTAATGCTCCTTCAGCGTTCATGGACCTTATGAACAGAGTGTTCAAGGCCTATATTAATTTGTTTGTTATTGTATTCATTGACGATATTTTAATCTATTCGAGGAATGATAAAGATCATGCTAGTCATATCAGAGTAGTTCTTCAAACTCTCAAGGATAGAGAGTTGTATTCTAAATTCTCTATGTGTGAATTTTGGCTTGAGTATGTGGCATTCTTAGGTCACATTATTTCTGGTGATGGGATTCGAGTTGACACTCAGAAGATTGAGGCAGTGCAAAACTGGCCTAGACCCATGTCTCCAACTGATATTAAGAGCTTCTTGTGATTGGTTGAATATTATAGGAGGTTTGTCGAGGGGTTTTCATCTATTTCATCCCCGTTGACTAAGTTGACTCAAAAAATAGTTAAGTTTCAATGGTCTAAAGCCTGTGAGAAAAGCTTTCAGGAATTGAAAACTAGGTTGACTATTGCCCTAGTGTTGACCTTACCAGAAGGTACGCAAGGTTTTATTGTGTATTGTGATGCTTCCAAGAGTTGGACTGGGTAGTTTATTAATGCAGAATGGCAAGGTTATAGCTTATGCCTCTACACTGCTTAAGATTCACGAGAGCAATTACACAACTCATTATCTAGAGTTGGTTGTTGTAGTGTTTGCTTTGAAAATATGGTGTCACTATCTTTACGGTGTTTATGTTGATGTGTTCGTCGATCACAAGATTCTTCAGTATGTATTCAGTCAGAAAGCTTAATCTCAGACAAAGGAGGTGGTTGGAGTTACTCAAGGATTAGGATATGAGTATCCTCTATCAACCATGTAAGGCTAATGTTGTTGTTGATGCTTGGCGTAGGTTATCTATGGGTAGTACTTCCCATGTTGAGGAAGACAAGGAAGAGTTAGCCAAAGATATGCGCAGACTTGCACGAGTGGGAGTCCAATTGGATTCCAATGAAGGTGGAGTGGTGGTGATGAATGGGGTTGAATCATCACTAGCGTCCGAAGTGAAAGAGAAACAAGACCAAGACCCTATTTTGCTTGAATTGAAGACAAATGTTCAAAAGCAAAAAGTGATGGCTTTTGAACAAGGGGGAGATGGAGTGTTGAGAAGGTAGATGTGTGCACTAAAGGTGGATGAACTTTAAGAGAGGATCATGGAGGAAGCTCATAGCTCCAGATATTCTATCCATCTTTTTCCACAAAGATATATCGTGACTTGAGAGAAGTCTATTAGTGGAGTAGTATGAAAAGGTGTATTGCAGAATTCGTTGCTAAGTGCCCCAATTTCCAACAAGTCAAGCTAGAGCACTAGAGGCCCGGTGGTATGGCTCAGAAAATAGATCTTCTGGAATGGAAGTGGGAGATGATCAATATGGATTTTATTACTGGTTTACCATGGTCTTGCCGGCAGCTTGTTTCTATTTGGTTGATTGTAGATCGGATGACTAAATTAGCCCATTTCTTGCCGGTAATTAAGATTACTTTTTCAGCAGAGTACTATGCTAAGTTATATATTCAAGAGATAGTCAGAATTCATGGAGTTCCGGTTTCCATTATTTCAGATAGAGGTGTACATTTCACCGCATAATTCTGGAAGTCTTTCCAGAAAGGTTTGGGTTCCAAGGTAAATTTGAGTACTATTTTTCATCCTCAGACTGATGGTCAAGCAGAACATACGATTCAGACTTTAGAGGATATGTTGAAGGCGTGTGTGATTGACTTCAAGGGTGATTCGGATGATCACTTACCTCTCATTGAGTTTGCTTACAACAATAGTTATCACTCTAGCATCCAAATGGCTCCCTATGAGGGTCTTTATGGGAGAAGATGTAGATCTCCTATTGTATGGTTTGAGGTTGGTGAGGCTGGGTTGATAGGGCCAAACTTGGTTCATCAAGCTATGAAGAAAGTGAAGACTATTCAGGAAAGGTTGAAAACAATGCAGAGTCGTCAGAAATCCTATACTGATGTTAGGAGAAGAGACTTAGAGTTGAGGTGGATAATTGGGTTTACTTGAAGGTTTCACCCATGAAGGTTTGTTATCAGATTTGGTAAGAAGGGGAAACTCAGTCCCCGGTATATTGGTCCTTACAGAATATCCAAGAGGATTGGCAATGTAACCTATGAGTTGAAGCTACCATTAGAGTTAGCAGCAGTACATCCGGTATTCCACATTTCAATGTTGAAGAAGTGTATTGGCGATCCTTCACTTATTATACCTACTAAAGGCATTGGTATTAATGATAGCTTATCTTATGAGGAGATTCCCGTTCATATTCTGGATCGTTAGGATCACAATTTGAGAACCAAGGAGGTAATATCAGTCAAGGTCTTATGGAGGAATCAATTTGTTGAGAAAGCTACTTAGGAGGCTGAGAAGGATATGAAGAAGAGATACCCACATCTCTTTGAGTCCAAAGAACCAAATCAAGGTACTAATTCTTTTCTTCGTACTTCTTAAGTTGAAATGTTGTGTTACTTTGCATATTGAGTGTTTGAGCTGAGTGTTAGATGTTACCACCCTTAGTCTACTTAAAGTAATCTCATTCGAGTACGAATATTGCCAAGGGGGAAATATTGTAACACCTCGGTATTTGAAAGAGCTAAAATTAGAAAGAACTAAATTGGAAATAGCAATCTGAAATTTTGCAAGTTATGCATAAGTTATGAGTTTTGGATCAACTTCAAGCGACCATTACTTTCAGTACATGATGAGTTAGGTTGCCCATAAGATATCAAATGAAAGGTCTTAGAATCCTCTTTCTAACAACACCGAGTTTGCTAATTTTCGAGCTTCTATGAAAGAGATATGCTCGTTTAAAGTCAGGCTTTCAAATTAAGGAAAGTTACCCAAAAATGTAAGGGGTATTTTGGTCTTTTCCTTACCCCATAAGCTTAAAACGAATTATTGTAATATTTAGGGGTCTAAACTGATTTGTTTCAGTTTTCACAATCCTAATTTACGCTTAGGGTTTTAGAAAAGTTTTGAAGAAGAGAAAAAAAGGAAAAAAGAGGGAATATTCAAGGCATTTGTTGAAATTTCTTGCAAATCGAGGATTTTTTCGCAAGGGTTTGATCCTTAAGAGGTATGTGAGTTCTCATAGTGCTGGCTTCGTTAACCCACACACCAATCATTCTATTTTAATGCAATTTCATTCTCAAAGTTGAAGGATTTGAGTTCTTAATGAGTTTTGTTGAAATTCCATTCGTAATCTTGATTGTTGGGATTTTGATGAGTTCTTGAAATAAAAGTTAGTGATTTGAAGGTTTTTTTTGTGTAGATTATCGTGTACTTATGTTAGGTATTCAAATCTAAGTGAGTGGGGAAGAAACTATTCTATTCTAGGCAAGTTAGGGTCAGAAAATGAGAAAGAAATTTGTCAGGGAGTTCTGGGCAGTGGCTGGCACGCCGCCCCACTTGTGCGCCAGAACTTGTGTTCTGTAGTACATGGGCTAGCGCCCTGCGCCACTCAGTGTGTCAGGTCTCCTGCCCCTACCCGTTCTCCGTCGTTTAGCCCGTCTGAGTTCTTTCAAAGGGTATATTTCCTCCCCTTTGATTCTAACTACTCTAAACTACTTCTAAACATCTAGAAATCATAACATGAATCATAACCTTGAATTCATAATTCAAATTCAAGGTAGAGTTAAGAGTCAAGTCTTGAGAGTTCTTTCGAGTCTTTTGAGAAGTCTTTTGCAAATATTTTTAAAACTTATTTTAGGACTTGAGCATTTGAGTTGAGGAAGAGTAGACTTGAGTTCATTTTCTTTAAAATGATATATGGGAACTAAGTATTCCCAAGAGAAAATGATTTTACATTTAAGATAAGAGGAAACATCGATTTCCAAAAGAGTTCATGAGCAGTTTTGAGTACCATATCTTTTCAAGGAAACCTTTTGAGTAATAATCTCAAAGTTGAGGGTGAGGAAATGTTTTCTTTAAAACATATGAGATAAGTTATATTTTGGGAGTAGTATTGAGCACCGATATGGGGGAGAGTTCAAACAACTCACACCCCACATAAACCATGTACCCAACGTGGGTAGAAAGAGCCATACTTTTTAGATATTCCTTCTTGGCTTTTAAGCATAGCTTAGTGGATCCACTTAATTGAGGAGTTGTATACCCTGACAAGTTATAGGACAGTTTTGGCAGCGTGGGTGAGACGTTGTATCATCACATAGCTCATAGTGATAGTTGTCGGTTAGAGAATCTCCCAAACAGAGTTTATTTTGTATTTTTGTATACAAACAAAGTTATATTTTATTTTCAAATACATTAAGTTGTTATCAACATTCTTAAAGATTTTTTTTATATCGCATTATTGTTATTGCTTTTATATTGAAATGAGGTTGAGTTGAGTTGAGACGAGGTACGTTGTTTCTTCAGTTCCGGTTGAAGCATATATCATGTTTAAGATTTCCCCTCCCATGCTCGTATATTCCAGGTATATATGCCTCCTTTCTTTCGTAGGATCCCTTATTTATTTTCAGTTATTTCAGTTGTTAGGATGTTCAGGGGTCTTGTCCCGACATCCCTCATAGTATTAGAGGCTTCATAGATAGATAGACAGTAGTTCATAAGTCTTTTCATTTTCAGTTGTTTATGTTGAGACATGAGTTGCCTCTTTGGTTAGTTGAATGTTTTATTTCTATATATATTTTGAGCATTTCTTCGATACATTGAGTAAAGTTTTGCTTTTGAGTTCATCTTGTTTATGAGTAAGTCTTCCGCTAAGAGTTAAGCCAAGCGAAGGGTTCGCTTGGGGCCAGCAATGGTTCTCGACTGCCGGCCACGCCCAGGGTGTAGGCTCGGGGTGTGACATGTTGAGCTTTTCAATAGAATCCTCGGAAAGTATAAACATGTTTCAGATTGACTTTTGCAAGTTACTATCATGAATGAGTGGATGGATAACTTGAATAGGAAGGTTCTAACATACTATGTTGCTACAAAATTCTATTCCCAAGAGACCTTCAATCTTTCGAAGGGTGAAAAGTATTCTAAGTAATGGATTTTATCTGTGTGGTCGAACGTACTTCTTTTTTGGAATTCTCAGCTTACTAGTTTGGATGTTAGCATGTGTGAACAATACCTTAGATGGTTTGTTGAGGACATGATTAACGTTTAAAGGACACTTCATCCAATTCTAAGTGTCAACGATCGCTAGTCGTATAATAACCTAACTAAATGAGTTGGGGTCGATTCCCACAGGGAGTGGTACGTGTTTAAGATTCAAGAGTAAAGTATGAATATGTTCAAGTTAATCATAGGAATAGACATTTACGATTAACAACATAATGTAAATCAGGGGGTTGACACGAATGTCAGATAAAGGGGGTGTTTGGTTTTAACTATCAGCTACAACAACAAATAACACTAATTTAACAATAATGAGACGGGTTCTTGGGATGTGATTTGATTATAGGCTACTATAGACAAATGGGTAATTGCAAATGTTAGTAAATAGCTGTAAATCAGTGACTAAGCTTGACTTTAGTGGGGATAAACTTTCTCTCGAATAATTTACCCCGAATAAAGTTGGTTTCTCTCGAACACCAACAAGCAAGAAAATAAGAACAATCTACGCTTTAGTCCATTCACTCTCTCGAGCTGAATATGTGGAAAAGGATTGAGGATTCACTCTCTCGAGTTGAACCCATGACAACCCAATACCCACAAACCATCAATTCAGTAATCTTGGTTTTAAAACCTCTGTACCGAGCAAGCCAAAAACACGAAGGTAGAACTGCATCTGCAACTACAATCCTTTAAATTGAACCACAATTACTGATTGAAATCACTTTTAAATAACATTTAAACTAACAATTAGCAATACCCATAAGATAAATCAGCCCATAATCACATAATCACACCCCAAGAA
>JAJOOO010000184.1:0-17473 GCA_029582685.1 Solanum piurae | reverse complement strand
TTGAACGATCGATTCTTGTTTTTTATCTTCACTATATCAAATGATGGAATGTGGATTAACAAATAGAACCACAACATGTCATGTGTCAAATTATATTGAACATTGTTTTTTATATGTAGACTAAATGTTTCTTTAATCTATTTTTGAGGAAAAAAATAAATATTAAAAACATAACTATTGCACCTAGTTTTTTTTTTCCAACTATTAATACTCAACGTTTCACTTTTATGTACTCAATTTCATATCTAAATTTATTTTTCCTACAATCCAATGTTCACAAGTTTTTCAATCTACTTTTATAATTATAGCAAATAAATAAAGATACAACCTTAATAGCCAAATAGCTAAATTAATGAAAGGATATTGCCAAAGAAATTAATAAGCTATTAACAACGATGGCAAAACAAATATATCATTTCATGAAAATACTTAAAATGAAAAAGTCAAATTCGGTCTCCGTGAGGATCGATGTGGGTTATAGTTCTCCCTAAAACATGTCCTTTTGTAAAATGCATAAAATGAAACTCTTGACAAATCATCACTTATATAGTTGCAATTATCACAACGTCTGCTGCCTTCATTCTTGTAGTATCCTCGATTCGTTTTGTGAAAGCGGACATACTAGACTTTGAAAGAATTCTGTCAAAAGATCATAATCAAATTCACTAGTCTGTGAATATTTGGTTAAGTTATCCTTTGGATCGTATATCATCAAACTATCATCAAACATAAGCAAAAATTCACCTCTTTTTGACAGACTAAAAGAGTGAGATAACAAATAATCCACAGGATTTAGAGCACAATTGATGAAAAACATCTTTATCCAAGATTCTTTGTCTTCGTACTCCTCCATAGCCCACACATCTACGTGAGTAGTTGAATTATTACAAATCGCAGAAAGATTATTTCCCAACACCTCCAACACAAGAACTTCACTCTCTTCTCCATTGTAAGGTTGTTCCACCTTTCTCCATTTCTCATTAATCAAATTGAAAGAGGTTATGCTCCAACCGCTTTTGATATCAATACTAGCAGTCCAATAAAATTTCAATTCACAAATTTACCCGAGCCAATTAGTCGTATCACATTTAGTGAACAATGTATTATTTGCCAAGAATCATTCTTTAGATTATATATTTTTACCTCTTGAAAATGAGGTGTACATCCAACAATAGAAAAAATACACATTATCTTGTAATCATCATGGATCTCATCATATCCAAAGCCATATATGTAATAACCCTCATTCTTCAATTGAGTTTTAAAATTAGGCTTTCTTATACTTTCTTATTGTTGGATTCCATAAAAATATTTCATTTGCCTTATTTACAAGACAAATCAATCCATTGATAAAACTCTCAATCACAAAAGATATACCTGGGTTTTTCATGTGATAATCCAAGTTAGTTTCCTCCATACCAAAACAATCCTTAAGATTGAATTCTGGTTGGGTTATACTCAAAATAACATTATGGTTGGTGAAGTATTTGTTATAATTAGCTGATAAATTTAGATGGTACTTGATAAATCTAGGACTACTAATCAATGCATGCCAAGATTTTGAAATAACTTTGATTTTCAAGAGAGATTTTACTAGAAGCTTTAAGAAAATTTCAATAACAATTTCAGTTGGCAGATCAAAAGAGATTGTTGGGTTGCTCTGATTTATGTGTTGATGGGAGGTTTCACCAGATACTCGGTCTGATAAGTTTAAAACTTCAATTTCGGAACTTAATTGTTCCTCTGCCATAGAATGAACTGAGAATGAAGAGATAGTTCATCTCTTGCTAAATTTATAGCTAATTCATATCACTAAAATAAATAAAATAGTGCACTAAATTTAATTTTTGATTATCTCTCATAATACTATTTATGATTGAATTATGGTGAAGTAATTAAATATATAATCAATGAAGTTGAATAAGCCATTATATGAATAAATTTTCAAATAATAACAAAAGTTATAATTGCTGCGTGACTTTTTTTTCAAAATGAAAAAATTAGTCTTGTAAAGAAAAATGGTCAATAATGGAGTAAATTCATTCTTATCAATTATCACTCTTGGTAAAAAAAAATCATAATAAACATAAAATGTGACCTCTACATTTTCTACATATTATATGACAATGAGAAAAATAACAATGAGAAAAGAGACAAATATATCCCTCAACTTCACGAATGAAAGTGGATATACTCCTCATTAAAAAAGTGATATGAAAATATTTTTGTTGTTATACAAATAGTGCATATATACCTCACTGTCTAACAAGTGGTGGATATTTACCCCTTTGTTTAATGGCCCGGACAAAAAAAAATCAAAAATATTTTTTTTAATTCAAAAAAGTATTACGTGGCTTTAATAAACTATCTCACCCATTTTATTTAAGAAGATAAAAATAATTTAAAATTTGTGGTTGAATACCTTTATTGTTCTTTCTACATCATTTCCCATATTTTGCATCTTTTTGGACAATCAATTGGAAATTTTCACACTAAATAATATTATTATGTTTTTTGTTTGTGGAGTTGCAACGCACGGGTCAGATTTTGTACAGTTATTATCGGATATAAGTGGACGATAATTAAAAGCATCTAACACTTTAACAATAACAAAAAAAATTCTCAACTTATATAGCGGCAATCATATAATTGTCGATATATTATATTTTACGTCAATATAACGTTTGAGTGCTTATAACAAACACTCTATAAATATCACTAAAGGCTAAATATTTTTGAAGCAAAAATAATTATAGCCACTAAATGTCTCTTTTGTTGTAATATGATTACGTGTTAGTCCTTAATAATGATTTGTATCTAATATACATATCCTTCTATCCTAACTTGTAATATCCTTTGTATCAAATTGTTTTAACATCAAGTTCTGAATAATGATTTTAGTCCACTAAATAATATAAGTCTTTTTCACTTGAAAAGAATATGAGACTTGTGTTTTCTGTCACATAAGAGAAAGAAATCTACTAACATTAGTAGCTTGCTAATATCAATCTTACTACTAAAATTTTTTTAAAAAATCAATCTTTGATTAACCAAATAACTAAATTAATGAAAAGGCAGCACCAAAGAAATTTAATAAGCTATTAGAAATAATGAGAAAAAGCTAAGTTCTTTTTTCATTGAAATATGCAAAAAGAAAAGATTAAAAAAAAAAGATCTCCATGAAGAGGTGTAAATATCTCCTTAAATATGCAATGATTATTCGATTAAAAAAAGAAAATATAACAACATTTTGCAAAATGCATAATATGGAACTATTTCAAATAATTACTTATACAATTATAATTATCAGAGCTTTTGTCGCCTTCATTCTTGTTGTGTTCTTGGTTCATCTTATGAAAAGGGACAAATTAAACTTTCAATGTAGATTTCCACCGTAAGAGCTTTACTAAATTTAGGAGACTTGAGAATTCTGATCGAGTTATCCTCTAGATTGTATATCATGAAAGTTGATTCAAACATAACCAAAAATTAACCACCTTTTGACAAACAAAAGGTCTGAGAAAGAAAATAATCCATTGGATCTGGATTATAATTGATGGTAAATACTTTTATCCAAGATTTTTTATTCCCATACTTCTTCATATACCACATATCTACTTGAGCGATCGAATTATTACAAAGCATAGAAAGATTACTTCCCAGTGCTCCCAGCATGAGAATACCATCCCTTTCTCGTTCCACCTTTCTCCATTTTTCATCAGTCAAATCAAAAGATGTGATGCCCCAACCCCTTTGGTGACCAAGACCAACACTAGTAGCCCAGTGAAGCTTTCCATTCACAAACTTACCTGAACTAATTAATCGCGTCTCATTTTGAGGATAACCAGTTCTCCGCCAAGAGTAATTCTTTAGACTATAGATATTAATCTCTTGAAAATCACTCTGATGGCCAATATTAGTACAAATATGTACTACCTTATAATAATCATGGATTTCATCGTATCCAAAACCAAATAGACAACATCACCCACTTTAGTTTTAAAATCAAGTAATTTCCTAAACTTTCTTATTGTTGGGTTCCAGAGAAATAATTCCTTTGAATCATTTAAAAGACAAATCAATCCATTTACAGAACTCCTGATCAAAGAATATCTACTAGAGTTTTTCATGGGATAATCCATATCGGATTCCTTAATAACAGACTCATAAAGTAAAGACTTAAGAGAACAATCCTTAAGATTATTTTCAGGATAGGCAGTCCATCAATATAAGCCTATGATTGGTGTAGTCTTTTTTATTAGCTGATAAATTTATATGAGACTTGATAAACTTTGGGCTATAGATCAAAGCAAGCCAAGTTTCTGAAACAGACCTGAACCGCAAGAGAGATTTCACTGGAAGCCTTAAGAGGATTGCAATAATGAGATCAAAGCAAATCAAGATTATTTGTTCATTAGATTCTGATTTTTCTTTTTTTCCTTTTCTATTCTCTCCATTGAGTTATTTACTGGGTAGCATTGTGATATGGTGAGTCTTTGAGAAAATGTTGGAACTCATAAAGAAAGAAAGCAAATATAAAGAATATTTTGGAGCTGATAAAGAATAAAAGTAAATATATTACCAAATTAAAAAAAAATCACATTTGGAAAAAAATTAAATGTTATTATCTGTTTCAAAATAGGTGACTAATAATTATGTACTAAATGTCTAAATTTTTAATGCTATTATATTATTATTAAATGTAATTTTATGATGAGACAATAGTGAAGTCAAGATGTAAATTAGTGGTCAACGAAGTTGGACATAGGGAGACCAAATGTTGAAAGAGGCTAAAAATGCTAAGAATTATTTTTCCATTATTGATCAAAGCATTGGTGGATATAAACTTATTGAGTACATGTATAGGTGGAAGTATCAAATATACAGTAAATTAATTGAGGTGCGCGAAAGTTGTCTTGCAACCAAGGTTATTAAAAAAGTATATGAAAAGTTAGCAAACCAAATATAAGGCTAATAAAACTTTATAGATGTTATGAACTATGAAGCATTAGATTCATTACCGAGGCAGCCATAAAATCATAGTTAGTAGTTTTTTTTTTTCTTTTTCATTTTATGCTATAATAAATTCAATTTTGGAGACATTCTTTGAAAATAAGAAAACACGTATTGCTGCTTTTAGTTGATCAAATTCCAGTTCTTTCATATAAAAATAACTTTTTATGATCATTGATCCCACAAAAAATTACAAGCAAACCGATTTCCAAATTAATAGTCCATGTAATACTAGATTCTATTTAGTGAAAGAAAATTTAAAATTTTACATTGATGCTCCAAGAAAATTTTAAAATGATGCTATGAAGACTTGGCCCTCAACAACTCTCTTTTGTTTCTCACAATCTTTCCTCAACTGCATAGTGCTCTTCATTTCAACTCATGATTTTCGGACGTTCATCCTTGTTCAAGATTGGAAAATATTCTATTTCGAATGATTCTACAGTCCGATACTCTAAATCTCGTGTGCACAGGGTCCTCCGAAGAGTCAGACAATAAGGAGACCATTATAGAGGTTGTTAGGACAACTCTTAACGTTCCCTTCAGTCGATACAAGAAAAAACTAGTAATAAATTATGCTCATGTATTAAGACTTGATAGACATATATAGTTAAGTAATTTGATCTTCTCATCTACTCAAACCATGATTACTGAATTAGTTGAGGAGCATATATATTGACTCAACCATCACATTTATAAATAAGCAAAAGAAAAAAGGTTGATAATAGTGCCTACGATGCGAGCAAAAGAATAACCTATATATGTTTGATCTTTTATTAACTAATGCTTTGTATTGAAAAATTAATGCAAGTGCTCGAGCACCCCAGGGAACAATGGGTGATGGATCGGATGCCTTCACCAAGTCCAATTTCCCAGTTACTAGAATCAGATAGCTAGAATTCGGGAAAGGATTTAGGAAGTCCTAATCAAGCAAGTCAAGAATGAGTCGGACCGCTAGTTTCAGTTCAAATGCTAGTTACACTGATGATCGACCATATAGAAGGTGGATCGGAACCTATTTTTTTACCAATAACTTTCTTTCTGATATATCAGGCTTTTCCAGTGAGTTTGTAGAATGTGTATTTGAATGTAAAAGATGTGGTCATTAACAAAACACTCCATACAACAGCTTCGCTCACAAAATCCACTTTGAAAAAGAGAACCCTTTCATATCAAATAAAAATAATCTTTCACAATCTCTAATCCCACAATAAACTTTCAGCTAAAATGAAAAATACAAACAAAAGCATAAACAATTCAAAATGCTGCTTTGAAGACTTAGACCTAAAAAATTAAGAATGGATCAACACCTTCAGTTTCTCAAATTGTCATCAGTTTCGTCAATTTGTTTGCCAAATTGATAATAGTCTCCAAACCTAACCCCATAAACCCATAGACAAGTTGAAAATTTCATGATGAATATGGTTGATTATATTAGGGTCATATCCTGCAATTTTCAAAATAGCTAAGAAACGCCTCTCTAACATAATGATCTTAGTCTTCAATGCCAGGCCACAAAATTTCAAGTTGGGAATTGAAGCTTCGACGTAATTGATAAAATTCTCTGAATAATTAGGATATGGAATCATCCCATAATTGAAGAAGTAATGATAGATAGACTTCAAGATAGCTGCATCCTGATAATAATCATAATTATCTTCTTTTCAACTTAATTTCAGACGTTCCTCCCAGTATAAGATTGGAAAATTTAGGCTTACTAATGGACTTCAATTCATAAAATTCGGGCATGGGAGACTTCCCTTTTTCTCCATTTTTTGGACATACACACTTCATTTCATACCGGTAAGATTCTGGGAGTTTTTCTTTTTCTGTTACTTTTTGGTCAACTTTATCTTTTGCAAATTCAGAGATGATAGATTCTACATTTTGTAGATCGTTGTTGAAGTGATCATGTGGAGGAAGGAGATAGGTGACCAAACTTCAGATTCTTGATTTTGGTCTGAAGGTAGCATTTTTAACATGTGATTCTTTGTGAAAATGTTACTAAGAATGAGGATATGGTTATTTCTCTCTTGCTAGATTTATAGCGTATTCACTTGACCAAAATTACTAAAATATTAATTGTATTAAATCTCACTTTAAATTTTCATGCCATAAAAATCATATTTCTTTCCATAACTCTATCTATATATTTACTCTAAATTATTTTGGTTAGTTAGACATTAAATGACCTTTTCAAGTAAAATATTTACTAATCTGTCATGATTTATGGCTAGTCAAAATTTGACGTATATGATATATTACAACACATAAGAATGCCCTCAAGCATAGCCATACCTCATCATCGTGATATCATCATTATATCTCATATTATATATACTTTATGGTCCTAACTTTAAAGTTGAATTATAGATTTAGCCCTACACTAAATTAAAATCTAATTAAATGGTCATGTTTTATTTACGTAAAGGTAGAAGTAGAAGCCTAACATTTGCATTTAATTCGTTAGTGATTACATTATAAATTTCCTTAGTTATATCTAATTAATGTAAACTTACTCATTAGGAAAAAAAACTTTTCTTTTTTATTCCATAACTATGAAGAAATTGAGGAGTTGCAACGAACTCAATATAGATTATATGCCAAAATCGTTTACATGTTAAAAGATTATATGGAATATTCTTCATTTATATTTAGCGATGCATGAAAAAGTAGATGATTAAAGAAGTTACCATTTGTCTTTTCTAGTGAACTGAAAAGTGCAATTATTGGTACGATTCAATTCAACATTTTCTTCTCTCGGATTTGATCAGTTCATCTATTCCAAAAACAAAGTATGTAGCACATTAGAGAACATTCACCTTGAATTCTTAGTTAATTCGCCTCAGAAGATAATATATATATATATTTATTTTGAACAAACTGTTTATTTAAAATTTGAATTTAATATTTGATATTTATATTTAAATTTTAAACAAAACAAAAACTTTTGTATGTTCAGATAGGGAGTAACAAAAGTTGTCTTTTCAAAAGGGATCAACCAAAGGTTGTGATTGTTCATAAAATGAGTGTCTCTTTCATGAAAAGTCATTTGTACATGAAAGAACATGATTGTTATGAAAAGTCATCTTTGTTCATGAAAGAACATGACTATTGTGAAAAGTCATCGATGTTCATGAAAGAACATGACTATTATGAAAAGTCATCTCTTAAATTCTATAAATACAAAACATTCCCAGAAGTAGCAAATTAATTGCATATATGTTTTCAAGCTTTGTTGTATCCTGATAGAGAATTGTTTGTCATCCCTAAAAGAATATACATGTTATAACTCTTGAAAGATAGTGATCTTTCACACCTTAAAGCTTTTTTACTTTGTTATTTTTCTTCTAACAATTTTTTCTTTTATTGGTATTTACCCCAATATGCATATGGACAATATCTCTTTAAAGAAAGTGAATACATTCCTCAAAGTCATCTTCTTCTTCAAGTATATTTCCTACTATTATTTTTCCCAACACTGATACATGGACTTCAAAATCGCTAAATCCTGATCTTAATCATAGTCATCTTCTTGCACATTTTCAGAAGTTCCAGCTCCTAGTCGAGGATTTGAAAACGTAGGCACAATGTGCTGAAAATTGAAATTCATATAATTCCGACATGAGACATTTTCCTTTTTTTACTGCCTGTAATTTTTTTTGATTTCTTTTTTCATCATTCAAGAACTGATTGAATAATTCTTCATTTTCTTGCTCTTTGTTTATCATGATTACATCGACATTGTCAACTAGGTAATAATCTCCGGGATAACCCCATAAAGCAGGGTGGATTAAATCAGGGTAATGTCCCGCACCTGCAGTTATTTCCATAATACAAAAGAATTGGTGCTCTAACGCAACAATCTTAGTCACCAATTTTTGGCCATGAAATTTCAAGTTGGGAATTGAAGCCTCGATGTCATCAGCAACACTCTCTGAATAAGAATATGGAATTACCCCGTGATTGAAGAAGTAATGATAGATAGACTTCAAGATTGCTAAATCATGATCATAATCATAGTCATCTTCTTTCTTCAATTCATTTTCGGACGTTCCTCCTTGTTCAAGATTGGAAAATGTAGACTTATTAATGTGTTGCATTTCATATGATTCAGACATGGACACTTTCCTTTTTCTCCAACTTACGGAAATACACGTAATTGGTGTGTTGAATTTTATACATAGCAACCAAAATGCTACTCCCAAATATGGTACTAGTTTCAATACATGAATAATTCACTTCTAGCCAAGAACCAAACGACACACAAGTGATCCTCTTCCTTGCCAGCCTCAACCCTCCCAACGAAAAACTTGTTCAATTGACAACCTTATCATTTGGAGATTTTAAAGTCTTTTTCATTGTTTAATTGCTTTAATTCAGAATATAGGATTTTGGTGACAACTTTTGTTTACGAAACTGATAATTTTAGAAGAGTCGTTGGCGTTGTTCCTCGGTGGATCATAAATTGAAGAATGATTCTATCTTGTTTTTCAGTACTGGGGCATTTAATTGATACTTCTCCATATATATACGGACAATGTATCTTTTCTAGATTTACCCCTAGCTACTAATTCCCTCATTTGGGTAAAATGAAGGTGTTCCCTTGATTTCACTAACTTTCTTATTTATTTAGGGGAGTGGTGTTACTTTTCATTTCTGAGCTTTCACACAATTGATTTTTTAGCATCTATTGATTGTGTTAAACTATGTCATTCCGTCGTTATTTTTTTTCCTTCCTTGAAAGATGAGAGGATTAATTACCATATTTGATTCTATAAGTTGAGCACAAGATATCAAACTTGGAAAAAGAAAACATTTTTCATCAAATCAAAATAACATTTCACGATCTCTAATTCCGCAATAAGTTTTAAGCTGAAACGAAAAATACAAGCAAAAGCATAAACAATTCAAAATACTAATGAAGACTTGGACCTTGAAAATTAAGAATGGATCAACACTTCCAGTTTCTCAAATTGTCATCAGTTTTGTCTATCTCTTTGCCAACTTGATAATAGTCTCCCAAATTAACCCCATAAATCCATAGACAAGTGAAAAATTTCACGATGAATAGGGTTGATTATATTAGGGTCATATCCTGCAATTTTTAAAATAGATAAGAAACGCCTCTCTAACATAATGATCTTAGTCTTTAATGTCCAGCCACAAAATTTCAAGTTGGGAATTGAAGCCTCAATGTAATTGATAAAATTCTTTGAATAATTAGGATATGGAATAACCCCATGATTGAAGAAGTAGTGATAGATAGACTTCAAGATAGCTACATCATGATAATAATCATAGTTATCTTCTGTTTTCAACTTAATTTCGGGCGTTCCTCCTTGTACAAGATTAGAAAATTTAGGCTTACTGATGGGCTTCAATTCATAAAATTTGGGCATAGGACACTTTCCTTTTTCTCCATTTTTGGACATACACACTTCATTTCATACAGATCAGATGTTGAGAGTTTTCCTTTTTCTGTTGCTTTTTGGTCCTCTATTTCGTCTACAACTTTAACTTTTGCAGATTCAGAGATGATTGATTCTTCATTTTGTAGATTGTTGTTGAAGTGATCATGTGGAGGAAAGGAGATAGGTGACCAAACTTCAGATTCTTGATTTTGTTCTGAAGGTAGCATTTTGGACATGATGATTCTTTGTGAAAATGTTATTGAGAATGAGGAGATGGTTCTTTCTCTTGCTAGATTTATAGCCTATTCACTTGACTAAAATAACTTAAATATTAATTGTATTAAATCTCACTTCAGATTTTCATGCCATAAAAAAAATATTTCTTTCCACAACTCTATATATATATATTTACTCTATATTATTTTGGTTAGTTAGACATTAATTACCTTTTCAGGTAAACCATTTACTAATCTGTCATGATTTATGGCTAGTCAAAATTTGATTTATATAATATATTACAACACATAGGGATGTCCTCAAGCATAGCCATACGTACTCATCATAATGATATCATATATTATATATACTATATCAAATCATATTATACTAAAAGTGGGAAGCTCCTAACTTCAAAGTTTAATTACAATTTTAGCCCTGCACTAAATTAAAATCTAATTAAATATTTAATTAAATGGTCATGTTTTATTTACGTAGATGGGGAAGTAGAAGCCCTACATTTGCATTTTAATTCCTTAGTTATTGACATTAAAAATTTCCGTAGTTATTTCTAATTAATGCGAACTTACTCACTTAGAAAAAAACTTTTCTTTCTTTGTCACGCCCCGAGCCTACACTCTGGACGTGGCCGGCACTTGAAGACAATTGCTGGCCCCAAGCGAACCCTTGGCCTGGCTTTCTTAATTCAGCAGAAACTTAACTCAACAGAATAACTCAATGCAATGAAAGGTCATAAAACAACCTAACTGATAAAAATTGGCCAAAAAGGCAACTCGAGTCTCAAAATAGAATATTTATATATATACATAGATGAGAGACTCAATACTAACTGACTGACTGTCTATGAAGCCTCTATAACACTGAGATGGATGTTGGGACAGACCCCGCAACATCCTAATAAAACAAAACTAGGAACGCAAAATAACAGAGTCTTCCAGAAGGCAAGGAGGCTCACCACTGACTCTGAAGTGCTCAGCTGGATCAACGGTGTGCTGGATGCTGATCCTGGGTACCTGCGTCTACATCATAATAAGATGCAGGCCAACTGGCATCAGTACATTGAATGTACGAGTATGCGAGTTGGAAAGCTAAACAACAACTTAAACTTGAAAGGAGTACAAAGGAACTCTTACCTCAGCTCTGTTCAACTCATGAATAACTAACTCAATATAAAGCAATAAGACACATGCAATATATAAATAGCTTGAAAAACAGTGTAAACAACTTAGTTCGTTAAGGATAAAACAATAACAAACTCAACTTTACTTATATAAAAGTAATATAACTTTAGTGAGAGATTCTTTAACCGACAACCACCACTATGAGCCCTAGTGATGATACAACGTTTTACCTCACGTTGCCCAAGGACCATCCTATACCTTGCCGTGATATAGGACCTTACTTAACTTAGTGGATCCACTAGCTTAATCTTACGTGATCATCTAAAAAGAATGACCCGTTAAGTCCCATGTTTGGCTACATGGTTCTTATGGAGAGTTGAGTTAATATGAACTCGCGTCCCCAATTTTGTGCTCAATACTACTCCCAAAATACTTTAGCTCATATGTGTTTTAAACACCTCTTTATTTAGTTTGAGATAATTGCTCAAAGCTTAGCCCAAAGGCTCTCTTGGAAAACATAGTTCCTTTCTTACTCAAAAGTAAAAATATTTATAAACTTCTTTGGGAATATATACTTAGTTCCCTAATAACCTTTGAGAAGTGAACTCAACTTTATACTCTTGTCTTAACTTGAAACTCGAGATTTTTTACTTAACTTGAAACTTGAGCCTTAAAATGAAGTTAAAACGTTCAATAAAGACTCTCGAAAAACTTTAAAAATTTGCTTTGACTTACTTTTTAACTTCTAAGCTTGACTTTAACTTCACTTGACTTTGATCCTAACTTTCCTCGGATTGGATTATGAACTCAAGGGTAATGGTCTCATGTTTATGGATGAGTTCTTGACGTTTAGATGTACCTTAGAGTGTTGAAAACAACTATAAAACATAGGTACATTACTAAGGAACATGTATGAAAAAGTGGGGAATGAATGGGAAGGATTGTCTTCATTGGCGCTCTGAGAGGCGCGGGGCGCCAGCCCTTGAAGTTCAGAAGGCCTGGTGGGGCGCACTGGCAGGCGCGGCGCCCCAAGGGTGGAAGTTCAGAATCCCTTTTGGGGCGAGCTGGCAGGCCGGCGCGCCACCCCATTCTCCCGAAAACTCGACTTTTCTCCTTCATTTCTCCAACTTAAACCCTCTCAACCTCAAAGGTTCCAGCCCCAAACACTTAGAATCATAAAAACCCTTAATATACAATAGAATCAACTCGGAATTACAACCGGAAATATGTCCCAAATCAACAAGAACTTCAACACAATCACAAGACTTCAACAACCACAACAACAAGGCTTCAACTACACAACCAAATCTTTTCTCGGAAATTAAAACGAATTTGGCGTGTGGGGGAAAGAACCAACCCAACACTATGAACTCACATACCTTATTAGGGATCACCCTCGATGATATCCACGACGATCTTGACGAATCCTTGCTTGTTCTTCTCTT
Organism: Solanum piurae; assembly: GCA_029582685.1. NCBI lineage: Eukaryota > Viridiplantae > Streptophyta > Magnoliopsida > Solanales > Solanaceae > Solanum > Solanum piurae. The sequence goes on along the minus strand of JAJOOO010000184.1, from coordinate 4,243 downwards.
TCTCTTCTTCTTCTCCTCTTCACTCACAAACCCTCACTGTCACTCTTTTAAAAAGGAAAAACTGATTTAAAATCAGTGTAACACCTTAATATAACCAAAAGAAATGGTTAGGGAAAAGACCAAAATACCCTTATAAAATGGGGCTGACTTCTTGTGCCAACAGCCCAACTTCCAAAGGGTTATCATAACTCACTCATACGAACTCGGAATTGAGCAAACTCGGTGGCGTTGGAAAGATCATTCCAAGGGCTTTGCAAACATAACTGAAAATACACCTAATTCATCCTGATCTAGGAGTTATGACTGTTCAAAGTTGACCAAAAACTCATTTTTTTCCATACTTGACCAAATTTCCAGATCCTGAAATTCTTTCCAAAAATGGCTATTTCAAATTTCAAGCTTCTCCATAGATATTTCAATCTTGCAAGATGTTACATTCTTATTCCAAAACTATGAAGAAATTGAGGAGTTGTAATGAACTCAAATATAGATTATAGGCCAAAATCATCTGCATAATTAAAAGATTAAAGACTATAAATATGGCATGAAAAATTTTGGTCATCTGAGAATGTGCAAAAAATATTTAACTAAAGGAGTGAACTCAAAGCAAAGTACTTCTAATAACTTCTGGTAGAAATTGGTACGTTTCAATTCAATATTTTGTTCTCTCGGATTCGTTGATCAGTTCATCTATTCTAAAGACAAAGTACGTAGCACGTTAGACAACATTCACCTTGAATACTTAGTTGATTCGCCTCAGAAGATTTTCAAATATCGGGTTCAGTTAGACTCGTGGTGTTTCTCCTTATTTCTAGGGTTTGGAGTTTCATCAATACGAAAGCTAGTACTATCTGTTTGTACATTTTAAAAATATGTTACTTATCTACTCTGATCTTTTCGACTTCCTAAAAGAACTAACATTTCCGATTCTATAATTGAGTTAACGAGAAGATATCAAACTAAAATGGAAAGTGAAACAATTACAGAAAATTCAAGTGACCTGAAAACTGCAGTCGAACTGAAAATGCAAGCAAACAACATCTCATATATACTAACCATAGAATGTTTACCAAACATAATTAAATTGTGAACATAACTCTATCAAAATTAAAGTATCAGCAGCTCCAGTTCTCATATTCTCATCAACTGCATCGTGCTCCTAGTTGTTAACTTAATTATAGTCTCTGAAATTAACCCCATAAACCCATAGACAAGTAGAAAATTTTGCGATAAACAAGGTGGATTTTATCAGGGTCAAATCCTCCAGCCATTGTCATAACAACCAAGAAATTGTTCTCCAACATAACAATCTTAGTCTCCAATTCCTGGCCACGAACTTTCAAGTTGGGGGACTAAAGCTTCGATGTAATTAATCAGTTCCCTCGATATCGGATATGGAATTTTGCCACCATGATTGAAGCAATACTGATACATGGACTTCAAAATCGCCAAATATTGATCATAATCATAGTCTTCTTCTCCCATATTTTTGGAAGTTCCAGCTCCTAGTCCAGGATTTGAAAATGTAGGCACAATGTGCTGAAATTCATATAATTCCGACATGGGACGTTTTCCTTTTTTCATTGCCTGCAATTTTACTTGCTTTCAGTTTTCTTCATCCAAGAACTGATTGAATGATTCTTCGTTTTCTCACTCTTTGTTTCTCGTGATTACATCGACATTGTCAACTGGGTAATAATCGTGGAGATAACCCCATAAACCCATAGACAAGTTGAAAATTTCACGAAAAATAGGTGGATTATCTCAGGGTAATGTCCCACTTCTGCAGTCATTTCCATAATAGAAAAGAATTGGTGCTCTAACGCAACGATCTTAGTCACCAATTTCTGGCCATGAAATTTCAAGTTGGGAATTGAAGCCTTGATGTAATCGATAAAATTCTCTGAATAAGGATATGGAATTACCCCGTGATTGAAGAAGTATTGATAGATAGACTTCAAGATTGTTAAATCATGATCATAATCATACTCATCTTCTTTCTTTGATTCATTTTCAGACGGTCCTCCTTGTTCAAGATTGGAAAATGTAAGCTTATTAATGGGCTTCAATTCATATAATTCAAAAATGGGACGCTTTCCTTTTTCTTCAACTTTCGAAAACATATACTTCAGTTCAGATTCTTGGAGTTTTCCTTTTCCTGTCGCTTTCTGGTCCTCTGTTTCATCTGCAGAGATTGTCGATTCTTCATTTTGTAGATTGTTGTTGAAGTGCGATGGATGATGATCTTCATGTGGAGGAGGGAAGATAGGTGATAAAACTGCATCAATTTCAGATTCTTGATTTTCTTGCTTCTCATTCATCATTTCTTCTGATGGTAGCATTTTGGACATGGTGATTCTTTCTGAAAATGTTTGAGCTGAGAAAGAACGAAAGAAAAGAAGAATTTCGAACTGATAAGGAGGAGACAATTCTTTCTCTTGTGAGATTTAAATGCGTTAATGTGTTACTCTTTTAAGTCAGTTTTAGGGGAATCCCTCATTTAGTTCCTGCTACTGTCTATCTATATCAGATTAAATACTGTACTGTATGTCGTTTAGATTAGAATAAGTAATAAAATAAAAATTACGGTACATTTTCAAGAAAAGTACATGATATAGACATTCAAATGCTTAAACTAAATATAGATGACAAATGTATAATATGTCTATAATGGTGTATACCGAGTCACCGACTATCCATATTATTATCTTTTGCAATTTCTGATAGCGCGAGTTAGCATTCAAGGGACAGCCTAGTCGATAATAAAGTTGGAGTTGATCATGGGAGACTAATGTTCTTTTTTTTTCATAATAGTTTAAATTCTAATCGAAACAAAAAAGAGTGCTCGGTGGACTAAGCTCTCTCACTATACACATGATCCGAGGAAAGGCCAGACAATACTGGGTCCATTTTAGAGGTAGTTCCAATGGCTTGAACCTATGCCTTTCTAGTCATAGGACGACAACTCTTATCGTTATACTAAGGCTCCCTTCAATCGATACAAACTATCCATATAATTATCTTTTGCAATTTCTGATAGTGTGAGTTAGGATAGGGACAGCCTAGTCGATACTCGATTATAAAATGAAAGCTTTGGTGTGATGGGCACCAATGATGTTTTTTGCCATTTTTTAGCAGCTTCTTGTTTCAGTTCCTCTTCTTCATCTTGTTCTGATTCTTCGAATAATGGTCTTTTTCCTTTTTCAGCAGCTTTCTGTTTCTTTTTCCTCTTCTTCTTTTTCTCCATTTTCTCCATCCTCGTTGCCTTCATTTTGTTCAGAGTTTATACGATTGACATTATATTCTCCTCCTACATTCTGTCTGTGTTCTTCGAGATCGTGCTTTTCACCTTCTTCTTCAGCTGTTGAAAATTGGGGCAATTCCTCTGTTTCATCCTCTTTTTCTACTTCCTCTGTTTCGTCCTCTCTTTCTTCTGTTTCTTCATCTCCGTCTTCTTCGTTTTTATCTTCTTCTCCATTGTTGTTTTCTTGATTTCCACCCTTTGTTTCTTTCTCCTCTTCTTCTTTATCTCCATTTTCTCCATCCTCTTTGCCTTCATTTTGTTCTGATTCTTCAGCTCCTTTGTTGCTTTCTTCATTTCCACCATCTTTTTCATCAGCTACTTCATATTCTTGATTTCCACTCTGCTAAATTTCCATTCTGTTCATCAATTGAATTCTAGATACTTTATTGCATCAGAAACAGCCTCTGTTGCATCTTCTTCTTCTTCATCTGTACGTAATCTCTTACATTCAGTCAACGAATCGAAGCTAACAACTTCTTCTTCTACTACTTCCTCCGAAATTAAATCATTCATCACATAGTAGCTCTGTTTCAGGCTTTAAAGATTAAATTCCTCCATTTCCAGGAACTGCTTCTCCTTCAGCTAACATTTTTTTTTGGGACAGACTAAAATAGTACTTACTGAAAAAAGTCATAAGAAATGTTTAGCAGAAACACTTCATATGAGATATTTATGTAATAAATGTTACTCCCTCTGTCCCAATTTATATGACATAGTTCGGATTTCGAGATTCAAACAAATTTATCTTTGACCGTAAATTTTTCATATATCTTTTAAATATTTTGAATTATCAATTATTGTGACTTATAGTACTTTTTATGTAGTTTATAAATATATAAATTTCATTTTAAAAAATTTGAAGATTTCATGAGCAAATTCTCGGTCAAACTCAAACTGTTTGACTCTCGAAAAGCGAAATGTGTCACATAAATTGGGACA
>JAJOOO010000183.1:0-11279 GCA_029582685.1 Solanum piurae | reverse complement strand
ATATATGGCTCAAAGGCTAATAAACATTTGTATATTGAGTATAATTCTTTTCTATTTATTTCCCATTTTATTTCAGGATTTGTAAATGTGCCAGAATAATATCTACAGTGATGTTCTATTTTCTCTTTTTCATATCTATATTTTAGTACTCCTCCATAGCTTATTTCACTAGCATCTGATTCTACTATGTAGGTGAATGCTTTGTTTTCATCGGGAAAACATAGTTTTGGTAGATTTTTACATAAGAATTTTATTTTCCTTATTTGTTCTTGGTCCTTTTCATCAAAATAATATTCTACGTCCTTTTTTAATTTTTTGTGTAATGGTTTCAAGCTTTCTGCATATGTCACGTGTACTAATCTAGTGTTATTGCCCAAAAAGAAAGCGATCATGACCTTCTCTGACATGAGGCCTATAAGTTTGAGCAACTTTAGTAGTAAGATATTCTCCAGAATACTACATGACAGACTAGCACACCTATAGCCAACAATCATTTCCCCCCAGCAAGCAGGATTTGTTAAGGGAAGGAGCATTATTGAAAATATATTGTTAGTACAGGAAATTGTACATGATATTAGGATAAGGGGTAAGCCAGCTAATGTTGCAAAAAAAGGTGGATATGACAAAGGCATATGACAGAGTTTCATGGTTATTTTTAACCAAAGTGTCAAGACAGATAGGTTTTGGATAAGGTAAGCAACAGACGTTTCTCCTGGACAGAAAAATTACTATCCATTGGTGGAAGGATCACTCTCATTAAGCATGTCTTGCAAAGTATGCCCATACATTTGTTATCAGCCTGTGCGATCCACCTGCATGGGTTATAGCCAACCTACAAAGGATGTTTGCTAAGTTTTTTTGGAGTAACTCAGTAGGAAACTCTAGTAAACATTGGACCTCTTGGACAGTGTTGTGTCATCCGTATGACGAAGTGGACTGGGATTTAGAAGTCTACGGGATGTTTCAAAAGCTTTATATGCTAAACTATGGTGGAAATTTAGGACTAAGCAGTCCTTGTGGAGAATGTACTTGAGCAATAAATATTTAAATAAGGAGCATGCTGTGTTAACCGAATGGAAAAGAGGAACATATGTGTGGAAAAAGATGATACAGAGATATGGTGGCAACAGAAACAAGGAAAATTTCATTTTTGGCTAGATAATTGGACTGGACCAGGAGCATTGTATTATGCTACTGGACACTGGTACAAATTTTTATTGTGATAGAACAGTAGTACGAGTGCATGAGGTATTGAATTCAGGCAGATGGAACGGATCACGGTTAAGGGGTCTACTCCCTAATGAAATAGTGGAGCATATTCTAAGCAACACCCCTCCTCCTACTGAAAATGGACCGATTGATAAACCTTTTTGGAAGCTAGAGGCAAGTGGCAAATTCACTGTAAAATCTGCATTTCAATTAGTAAGACAGAGAAAAGAGTCAAACATGCTATATAAGAAAATATGGATAAAGGGCCTACCAGTTAAAATCTCGTCCCTTCTGTGGAGATTTTGGAAGTATAAACTTCCTTTAGATGATGTGGTAAGGAGATGGGGTTTTCAATTTCCGTCCAAATGTTATTGTTGCCAGTTTCCTAGGGTAGAAAACTTTGCGCATGTTTTTTTCAGTCTCTCGTAGCTCAGTTTGTATGGAAGCAGTTTAAAACCAATGGGGTTCGATATACAAGGATTACAGATTACTCAAGTAATTAACCTATGGTGGGATGCCCCTACAAATCCTCATGTTAGATATATTTTCCAAGCTGTCCCAGCGATTATATTATGGGAGCTATGGAAAAGAAGAAATGCTATTAAACATGGAGGGAAGATGTCCCATATGAAGCTTATGTATCAAGTGATGCATACTATTGTAATGTTCATGAAGGTAAGAAGGAGTAACTTCAAGTATGCACTCTACGAATGGAGTGAATTGGTGCAGGTATTACAAGTTTATACTCCTAAATTTAAAGGTTAGGCAGGTACTATGGAAGCCCCCTGAAAGAGGATGCATTAAATGCAACACAAACGGTGCCTCAAGGGGAAATCCAGGAAGAAGTTCATGGAGCTTCTGTGTTAGAAATCATAGTGGGAATATTATACATGCGCAAGCACAAGAAATGGACGATACAAATAGTACAAACACACAAGCAGAAGCAATGGCTATTCTTCAAGCTTTGAAGTTCATCATCAACACTCAAAGTACACAGGTGATCATAGAGACAGGTTCAGTAGTACTTGAGAAGGTAATACACAAAACTTGGGAGGTGCCATGGCAGATAGTAAATGGAATGAGGAAATATGGGAAATTATGAACAACTGTAACATTACAGTGACACATATCTTGAGGGAAGGAAATAAAATTGCTGATTACTTGGCAAATTTTGCTTTAGATCACGGTAAAGTTCTAATTACCTCATTCCACCAGATGGAAATAGAAGGAAGAAGGTTGATCAATAATGACAAGTTACAGATGCCCTATCTGAGGAAGAGACCATCCAAATGAAGGAACTTGATGAAGATAAAAGGAAAAGATATTGCAATCTCTATACTTGAATCCAATGGGAGGAGAGCATAGAGGACATTTTAACTAATTGGTTGTTTGATTTTGCAGGTGCTAATAGATACAACAACACATACAGTGGGAATTCCCACATAACAAAACAGGAGAAGGTTCGACATAGCTTAAGAGAAAATTAGAAGCATCCAATACAAAATAACACCTATGAGTCCTGCAAAGTACATTTTCAGCTGATACTTGTTTAATGTGTAGTATTAGAGTCTTCGGGTGCTCATTCTATTGATCAAAAATTAGTTGAACAAAGTATGAAGCAAAAAGACACAAAGGAAAATGGATGGCGTACATCTAAAATCAAAGCTACAAGGAATGGAACAACAAATAAAAGGAAATCTAGTTTCAACTTACCAGTATGAGGTCAGAAGCATCTAAAAATTCCAACTGGTGAGTGACATAAACAACTGGTTTTTCATGTAGAAGTTGGATTAAGCATTTCTGTAATATGATGAAGGTTGTTGCACATCAATAATAGCAACAAGATTACTGAAATGAATTCTACAAAAGTAGGATGTAGTACTTGCCTTGAACATATGACCTCCAGTTTGTGCACCAACAGCACTGAAAGAGTCATCTAGCAGGTAGATGTCTGAATCACTATGAATTGCTCAGGCCAACTGAGTTCTTTGCTTTTATCCACCACTTACGTTCATTCCTCTTTTCCCTACCAAATTTAGATCTCTGTTAGCCCACATCTCAATGTCACGTTTCAAAGCACATCGTTCCAAGAGCTATGTACCAAACCAGAGCAATCACTGCAGCAACTATTCCTAGATTTCAGTGTTATGCCAGATCAAGAATCAACATTTCAAATTCAACAATCTGTTGAAAGCTGCAGGCACACAAGAACAGAAACTTGTTACTTGATAAATGAATCATCAAATTAGTTCCCATGAAATGTTCAGGAGGCCTTCATTTTCTTCATGAACAATTCAATCTTATCGGCAGCCTCATACATATTCTTTTGTTTAATTTCCTGCAGCAGAACACTGCATGTCTTGTATCGAGGAGTAATCTCTTGGCGGACCATATCCTCAAAAATAAGATAAGCCCATTCACATTTATTTGCTCTGCATAAACCATGGATAAGAAGTGCATAACTTGATAGGTCAAGACTTAGATGATGCTTATTGACAATGTCATTCAACAATTTTTTCAGGAATTCATCCGCCTTTCCAACTTTAAAGGACAACTTGAGCAGCGGAAAGTATGTCTGTACATCAGGTTTACAAAATGGTGAACTTTCCAGATCCCTTAAAAATTCTTCCGCTCTTTCCTCTTGCAAATGATGGCAAAACATGGCAATGATAGTATTGTAAGTCGATGTATTGGGTTGAACACCATTTCTGGGCATTTCAACCTTCAAAACACGAGTAGCTTCTTGTAATCGGTGTGCCATGCCTAATGTATGAATCAGAGCATTGTAAAAAAGTGTATCAGGTTTACAGCCAACTGATTTCATCCTCTCAGCAATCTTAAGGGCTTCCTCAAATGCCCCTGATTTTGTCAAGAAACACATGATGGTGGTGAAAGTAACAACATTTGGTACACATCCTTCTCCTTGCATTTCATTAAGTAGCTCATAGACCTTCTGGAAGTTAAATTGCTGGCAGTAAGACTTGATGATGGTTGAGTAGCTGATGACGCAAGGACAACAACCGCTGCCTTTCATCTCCTGAATTGTCCAGTAAGCTTCTTCTACCCGATTAACTTTGCACCAACCATGAACAAAAATGTTAAACGTGTTCGCATTTGGTGGGATATGCAACTTGAGCTCGTAGAAGATTTCACGTGCCTGTTGGACTCTATTTTCTTTGCACAGAGTGTCAAGTAACAAATTCATTGACTCTGTATTCTTCTCCAAACCGAATTTTCCCAACTCATCAAATATCCTCACTGCTTCTTTCCACTCTCGTGCACCTGCAAACCTTCTCATAACTTTTGCTATTGTATTAAGAGAAATAAGGTGGTCTGCATGCATTTCGTCTAACAATGAACGCATCTTTTCCATTTTCTTCATTTTCCCGAGTATATCCACCAACTTATCGTACAATTCTGGTGAGGGCTTGTAGTTGGAACGTGATTGTGCCCATCTAAAAGCACCAAGTGCAGACTTCCAATCATCTTTGAAGCGGTAAAGAACCCTATTAACAAAGTTGTCACTGATCTGTATGGAATCACAAGCCGGGTCAGAAAGCAATGATTGGAGAACCTCATCTTCACTAGTTCCATGACTTATTCTAGCAAGTACAATATTAACATCAACATCACTTCCCAAGTTCACACATTTCTGCTGCTCACCAGGAATTCTATCGCCAACAAACTGGGGACTTTCAAGACAAAAATCACTAGACAAGGTGGAAAAGTAGCTAAAGCAACTTGTACGAGCTACACTGGAACTGTTACAAACCCGAAATGGGTGAAAAACCGAAAAGTGTGTAGAGGTTAGTTTTCTAATATTGAAGTTCATGAGATTAGTATCAGTACCACACAATACAACACAAACACGGCAGGTCAGTATTTATCGTTCCTGCATTTACACATTGTAAAGCAAATCAGCAACTTAACAGTTATACTAATGCAATGGAGATAAAATTATTAGAACTTAGAAGAAAATAAACATATTTTAGCATCATTTCTTTCCAAATTTAAGACCTAATTCAATCGAACTGGATTTTCCGTAAAATTTCAGCATGTGCATTAGAATGAATTTGTCAGCAGTTCCTTTAATACTTTACCGATGTGTCAAGTCTTGAAATAAGAAATCCAGAGAGGATAATTACATTGATTTGCTGTTTCTCGAATCAAAACAAACTGAACCTAATTAAGAAGTGATAAAGAACAAAACGGAGAATATTTTCCGGCGAATTACCTGTGGTTCCAATCCTTATCGCCGGATGTTTAGCAACTTTGCACCGGTAGTGGTTTTTGGCAGGTATTACTACTACTGGCGGCTAACCGGATCTTCTCGGCCCCTTTTCTTCATTTTCCTCTCTTCTTTGAACAGCCCAAATTTCATACGGCCCATTTACGTTTACCTTAGATAATTTGCATAAATGTTCATGTTTTGAGTAGTCTTTAATTTTTGTCCTTAAATTTGATGGGTTTTAGTTTTCATTCTTCAAAGTTTTGACAAAGAAAAATAAAACCGCAAAAATAAGATTTGCAAGACATAAGTTTAGTTAAAGTGTTGCCTCAGACATGAGTTCAATAGCACAAGTTATACCCCATAATATAAGTTTAGTGGTACCAGTTATACCCAAGGTATAGTTGCAATGACACAAGTTATGTTCTAAGGCACAAATGCAATGACACAAATTATGTCGGAAGACAAAAGAAATTAAGCTTTGGGCACAAGTTATATCCAAAGACATAAATTTAGTGGCATAAGTTATGCAACTTAAGTGACACAAGTTATGTCACAAGGGCAAAAGTAAGTTTAATGATACAAATTATGCCTCAAGACATAAGTTCAGTAGCACAAGTTATGCCACATATATAAGTTCAATATCAAAAGTTATGCTCCAAGATAAATTTTTTCTAAAAATCTTACCCTTTGAATCAAATACTAACTTATGCTATAATGCAAACATTCTCTAAAAGCTTTTCTCTTGCGATATTAATTTTGTCCAATAAAATTAGGCTATAATTAAAGATATTTTGATCCATAAAATTTCATTAAACGAGTAGTAAGGAATTTTTTTAAAAATAATTTTATGGATAAAAATTAAAGATCACCTCTAGAATTTAAATGAGTAGTAAGAGAAAAAAATAATTAAAAATTAATAATTTTATGAATAAAAATTAAAGATCGCCTCTAGAATTGGGACAATTCGTGCAAAAACTTGTAGTCTTAAAGCAAGCAGTGTCATTTAAGTTTTATCCACTATTTTAAACTATTTTATTTGTGTCCAATATTAATAAACTTCAAAACGAGGCTGGTCCACTTTCTCTCTTCTTCTTATCTGAAATTACTATCCATCTTTACATGAAACATTATATATGTATATATATATATACATATAAAGCTAGATAATAAAAAAAAGTGATGTGGCACCTCTCAATAGCCAAGGATCCTATTTATGTTTTTTGTAGTTTTTTTCTGACATTTTCTCTAATTTTCTTCAATTATTTTATTTTATAAAACCATCTCCTTAATTCATACCTCTTCAATTACATAAATTCAAATCTTAATTAATTTAATAATATATATAATTCATAACCTTTCATATTCATAACCTTCAAATTATTTAATATACAAATTTATAACTCCTAAATATAACACTTATAAAAACCTACTTTGAGACATGTATGATGATTATTTTATTTTCACTTTTCTTATTCTTCACAATTTTGAGAATTCAATTAATAAAAAAATCAACTATTTTTTTATTTTATTTTATAACATCCGCAACATTACATTTTTTTGACAAATTTAATTTTTTTCTATTCCTTTTGATTAACTTTTTGATTCTTGGCCCCTTTTTAATTTTTTTTAATTAATTTTCCTCTTAATAAATTTCTCTCCTATAATATAAAATAAAGAAAAAGTAAAAAAACAATATATATATTATTTTTTTACTTTTTCTTTATTTTATATATTAGGTAACGCAAAATATATTGTTCAAAATAATAGTAATTATTAAAAGTAATGTTTATTAGTAGAAGCATATTCAGAGACTTTTAATTAATTTGAAAATTTTAAAATAAGATAAACAGAAAATATGCCATATAATAAAATTAAACCATAAAAAATGGTGGAGGATTTTACTTAAACATACTTTTGTTTATTAAAAAAATATGATTTTTTTTTTACTTTTCTCTTATTTTTATCTTAAACTCACACCTCTTCATCTTTGAGAAAGGGTCAAATGCCCCTTCAAGCTTTAACCATATTTCCAACTACACACTTAACCTTTGCGGGGGGGTCCTATTACCCCCTGAACCTTTTTTTTTTTATATTAGTTCACCCTCAGACGCTGATGTGTCCAGATAAACCAGATTTATAAAAAATGTTTGTATACACGCGCTGTCCACGTATATATTAGTGGACCCCATGAATTTACACGACTCACAAATTGACACGTGTCACAAAACTTTACCTTTACCCTTTATGAACCTAATTGACCCTCATTCTTCTTCCTAATCTAATCTCTACGATCTTCTTCCTAATCTAATCTCTAGTTCTTCTTCCTTTTCTCTACGATCTTCCATTACTGACGTTGCTCGGAAAACTTACTTACTATTTCTTCTGAGAAAAGGTTAGATCTTTACTAGCTGAATACTATTTTGATGTAGTGTTTGATTATGGTTTTATTTTTACTGCGTATTCAAATGTTATTTTGACTGGTGTGTTGTAGTGTGGAATTTATTAGGGCCTTTTAATGTTTATTAGGGTTAGTTCTAATTGAAGGTTATTCTTTACCAACAAACTGCGTATTCAAATGCTATTTTGACTGCTATTTTTCTCCCTAGTTCTGCTACTTCAGAATCTTTTAAGCAACAAAATAGTTATTTACTTATTTTCGTGAATTTATACAGTCTTGTAGTTTGCTGGTAAAGTACAACCTCAGAAAGTAGAGTTTCTCATTCCTTACTAATGTTACCTATGTTTAGGTAGGAGATGAGTGGATTTACTTTGGTTACTTTAAGATGGTATCATGGTGGAGTATTAGATTTGAGTAGTGGACAACCAGTTTACAGTGGTGGGCAAGTTACAAAGTTTTTGGATGTTGATGTGGATAGACTGTCCTATTTTGAATAAAGAGACTACATTAAAGAATTGGGATACACAACAACTTGCACATTTAGTATTAAACCTCCTAACAGTGGCATTTTGGAAGATATTCATAATGATATAGATATTTTAGACTTAAGTTTTTCTTTGGAAGATGGAGATATTGTGGAGGTATATGTAAAGCACTTGATTGATGATGCAGTTGTGGACCCCACCCTTATTTTATTAGAAAATGTTCCTCATGGGGATATGGAGGAATCTGGTTCAACTTTTAATAAAGTAAATGAACAAAGTGGGGTAGGTGAAGACCTTTTTACTATATTTGATACTAGATCTGTTTCTAACCCAACTCCTCCCACTACAACTTCTGCTCCTAGATCTCCTTCCACTACTACAACTCATTCCACTACAACTCTTCCCACTACAGTTGCTGCTCCTAGATCTCCTTCCACTATAACTCTTGTCACTGCTGCAAATCCTAGTACTGAAGATGCTGATGATCTAGTTTCAGGCCTTGTTGAATTTGATTTCTTAGAAGAAGAGGGTTGTGATTACTCAACTGAAGATAGTGTTGAGTCTGAATGTGGATTGGTGGGAGATGATGATGAGGACTATGGTAGTGATGTACATGAAGAGGTTAGGGAGTTGAGGGCTGAAAAGAGATATTTTCAAAGAAGAAAAAGAAAAGAGAGAGTACCAGTTGATACTGAAGAGGTACCAGTAGGTGAAGCTGGAGCAGATTTAGGTTTTGATGAAACTCAAACAGGTAAAATAAGTGTTGAATGAAGATTAGGAGGTGCTGAGCCTTATTTTGCAAGTTCTGATGATGGACGTTTTGAAATAGATGAAGATGAATTTAGTGATGAATGTGTTGAATCTGAAAGAGTAAATTTACCAAGAACTGTAAATTTATCAAGAAGGAGGAGGCCAAATAATCAGAAAATTATACATGATCCTACTGCCAAAAAAGTTGTATGGCAGTTGGGTATGGTCTTTGCAGATGTGAATGAATTTAAAAGAGCAGTTAGTAAATATGTTATCCAAAAAAGAGTTCAAATAGAGAAGTGTGTGAATGAGCCAAAAAGAGTTAGATGTAGGTGCAAGGAAGGTTATCCATGGCTTTTGTTTGCATGTCTTGACAAAACAACAAATGATTTCATGATAAAGACTTATAATCCAAAGCATAGTTGTAACAACACAACTCGAAATTATTTGTGTAATGCAAAGTTCATATCTACACACTTTAGAAAAAAAATTAATGAGCAGCCAAATATAAGAGTTTTCAAGTTGCAAGAGTTGATAAGAAAACAAATTAAAAATTCATGTTGGCAAGACTATTGTTAGGAGGGCAAGAGATAAAGTGTTGAAAGATATCATGGGTGATCATATTGTGGAATTTGGCAAAACTCTTGACTATAAAAGATGAACTATTGAAGACCAATCCAGGGAGCACTTGTGTTGTTAAACTTGGTGAACCTAATGCTCTTGATAGGCCAGTATTTCAGAGCTTTTACATATGTTTTGATCCATTGAGGAAGGCATTCTAAAATTGTAGAAAGTGCATAGGTTTAGATGGTTGTTTTCTTAAAGGAGTTTGTAGAGGACAATTGTTAGTTGTTGTGGCAAAAAATGGTAATAACCAGATGCTGCCACTTGCTTAGGCAGTAGTTGAGTATGACAAGAAAGAGACATGGACATGGTTTATCAAACTGTTGAAGGAAGATCTAGGACTAGGAGATGGTGAAGATCTCACCCTTATTATAGATATGCAAAAGGTATGTGTACTATTTTATTTTGTATTTGTCTTTATCATTTTTCATGTATTTGTATTATAACATATCTAGATCTATTACAGGGATTAATAGGAGCGATTCTAAATATTTTACCTGTTGCTGAACATAGAATGTGTGCTAGACACATCTTAGCTAACTGGGCTAAGGAATGGAGAGGCCTCCAAAGAAGACAACAATTTTGATCTATTGCAAAGAGTACGTTTTGTTGACACCCAATTTTGACCTTCCACAATATAAATTAATCATTGAGCTTCTCCAATTTTCAATGATTTAAAAAAAAATCGTTTTATAAAAATTTCAAAAATAAAATAAAAATAGGTTGCAAGTTATTTTAAATAGTTTGTCACCTTTTTATAATTTTTAGATAATATATATGTTTTACACAATTATGTATATAATTAGTATATTTTATGAATATTTGAAAATCATCTCAAAAAAGTTTTAATTTTATTTGAATATTTGATTTTAGTTTAGTTAATCAATAGTTTATATTTTTGAGTTAATTAGTTTATAGGTAAGTTAATTATTTTATTTCGTAGAAATTAAGAAGCTCGTTAGTTAATCAATATTAATTCATCTTATAATAAATTTTAGTCAAATTCTCTAAATTAACTAAATTTGGCTAACTTCTTAATTCCCATTAGCCATTATTGTAATTCTTGTGGCCATTTTTGTATTACAATTCTAGCCCTACCCTAACTCATTTGTAAGACCATTTTGGGCCATTTAAAGTGACCCAATTCACAGCCCAAACCCACTTCTCATTCCTTATTTTTAATTAAACTTACCAGCAGCCCACCAGACTTCAACATACAATAGCAATACGTGTACCAAAAGACCCCTGTACAACGTCTTCTTCCCAAAAACGCAAACCCAGTAGATTTACAATCCAAATCGCGAGCAAATCGAACCCAGAAGCTCGCGAGGCGAGCCCAGAAAATTAGGCAGTCGCGTCGTCCTCCCTCTCTCCTCTCCTTGTTCTCTCGTACAGAATCCAGGTGTCTCAATCTTGTGCGCTTGCTTGTCCTTGCTCAAGAATCAGACGGCTCATTTCATTTTTCCGTTGGAGGATAGTACAAGAATCCGTTGCCTAGCCTTATCCTAAAAGAGCAATTTGAATTTCGAATTCAAATCTGCCCGTTTTCCCCCTTAACTCAGCCCTAATTTCTTCTATATAA
>JAJOOO010000177.1:0-11179 GCA_029582685.1 Solanum piurae | reverse complement strand
TTCTCTAAATTATCATTCACACTTCGTTTATATTTGTTGAAGTGTCTACATGGATGGAGCAATGAATCATTCACTTCTCTTTTAGAGTTATTAAAAGAGGCGATGCCCGAGTTGAACATTCCTCCGTCTTACAATAAAACCAAGTCTATGGTTAAGAATCTTGATCTTGATTATGAGAAAATTGATGCATGTCCCAATGATTGCATGTTGTTCAGGAATGATCATAAGGATGATGAATTTTGTCATACTTGTGGAGCTTCACGATATATTAAATCTCCTGAAGTTGATAGTGAGCTTGAGCCTTCAAAAAAACAACATCGAGTTTCAGCAAAGACTTTGAGACACTTTCCATTAATTTCTAGACTCAAAAGGTTATTTATGTGCTCAAAGACGGCAGATTCTTTGAGGTGGAAAGATTTTGATAGGTTGCATCCAGATTTTGCACTAGATTGTCGCAATGTGAGACTTGGCTTGTCAAGTGATGGATTCAATCCATTTCAAACCATGAGTATGTCACATAACATGGCCAGTTATGTTGATGGTGTATATTTTGCCGCCTTGGATGTGCATAAAATTTGAATATTCTATACTTTCTATACTTATACCTGGGCCGCGATCACCTGGAAATGACATTGATATTTACTTACAACCATTGATAGATGAGTTAAAATTATTGTGGGATTCTGGGGCTGAAACATATGATGCTTCAAGAAATCAAACTTTTCAAATGCGGGCAACTCTTATGTGGACAATCAATGACTTTCCTGCATATGCTATGTTATCTGCTTGCATATCCTTTCTGTTACATCAATCTAGAAATATCAAAGCCAAAAAAAGTTCGAGGACAAACAACATGTAAGGATATTTACGCAAGAAATTTGGTAGAAAGAAAGGAGGTGACATTTGATAAAGGACAAGCAATGGGATCAACTAATAAGATAGTGTCAGAATTAAGCAACTTTATAGGAACAATTGCAAGGAATCCTAGATTCATCAGCTTGGTGTACACTAGTTGGCATGCGGTGCCAAATGATACTAAAAAGCGCATGTGGGAATATATCACTGTAAGAACAATCACTTTTGAGTTTGCATATTTTATTATTTGTTTTTACTTACTGAAGCTAAATATATTTTATTTTCCATAGTCCAAATTTCTAATTCCAATAGAAGGAAAGAAGTGGGTGATGACTGGTCTTTGTAATGCTTGGAGGCGACACAAGCAAAAAATTAAAGAGAATTTTTTTGATAAAAACAGTACCCTTGAGGATATGCTAGCAAAACGTCTTAATGGCATTTCAGATAATCAATTTCGCCAGCTGATCGAGTATTGGAAACACCCAATTGTTCAAGTAAGACTAAAATAGTGCATTTCTACTCATCGACATATTTTGCATCATATATATTCTTCTTCTTTTTTGATTTATCAATTCAATTATATCTTTTTATTTAATAATAGGCCATATGCGAGATGAATTCTCAAAACAGGAAAAAATAAAAGTGGAGGCATCGAATGGGACCTATTAATTTTGCAAGAGTACGCGTGGCATTGGTAATACTTAGCTCACATTTCTTCAAAAATCTGAATTTCATTTTTTTGTACTTTATTAGAACATATTGATGTTTTTTAAATTTCTTTTGATATAATATGTAGCGTGCAGCCAAAGACAACAACGAAGAACCATCAAAGCCTGAAATGTTTATCGCAACTCGTACCAAGACGGGAAAGGAAATCCAGGCTGATACCCAAGTTGCAATAGTAAGTTTTTTAAAGAGTATTAGTAGTGAATTTGATTCAGACTTAAAATTTATATATTGTGGGGAGTTTGACTCCATTGAATTTTATCACGTATGTCTTCTTCTCCTTCTCCTTCTTTTTCTTTTTCTTCTTCTTCTTGTGCAAGTGCGAGGAGATATCAATTCTTTGTCGATGTCGCTGAATTGTTTGATAGGAAAAGTTGTTAAATTGTTTTAGTTCTTGATCGATATCATAGGACTTGAAATGAAATAGTACTTACAGTTCACTATGGATGCCAATTTTATTCAACAGGCTGAACTTCAGAATCGCCAAAATTATGGGGAAACAACTGATGATGAATTTAGGGCAGTGTTTGGAAAAGAGCAGTCTGGTCGACTTAGGTGTTATGGTAGATCAGTGACAACAAGTTCTTTGAAGAAAGATGAGGAAATTAACAATCTAAAACAAAAGCATGCCAATGAAATCACTTCTCTAAAGGAAGAATTGAGAGAAGAAATGCAACATTTATTCACTCAATTATTGCAAAACAACCCTGGATTGAATTTTCAAGCTATATCAGGGTGTGTTGGATCTAACCTTGCTTCACCTGTTGATGCAAGTAGCGCATAAGATGTACGAGGCACAAATCTTCCACATTCTTCAGGGTCAGCTCATGATTCGATTCTTCAAAAGGTATTTTGTATTTCACATTCTCTGTTAATAGTCTGCATATTGTTTTTCTTCTAGGTGAGCTGGTGTTCTTGGTAAAGAAATTCTGAACTTATTTTACTATCTTGAATCTTTGAAAGTTCAGTATGTACTTTGTTTTTGTCACTCATTGTCTCCTTTCAGCTTCTATACCTAATTTTTTTTATATTTTTAGTTGTATGAGTGTTGTATTGTGTTGAAGGAAGACTCTAGTGATTTTGAGTTGTAGTTGTGTACTTTTTTCCCCTGTTATTTTACTGCTTTGAACTGTGATGGTTGTTGTGAGAGATGTTTTAGTTTTCATTGCTTAAACTGATTCTCATAGTTAAAGTTGTCCCTTTTAGATTTCTTGGAAGGTTAGAGACTTTGTTGTATTTTTATGAGTGAGTTTGTTGTCACTTGTGCTAGTTAAGCTATGTTCTAATGTGGTTTGAGTTGTCATCCTGTTGCTGTTGGTTCTTGTTTCTAGGAATCTGTCTTTCCTGTACTTTGGTACCTTGTATCTCAGCCTCTTTTTGTTGTCTTTTTTTAATTGCTTCTCTATTTTTCTTGCTTGGTTTACCTTTGATTTGTTGTTGGAAGGAGTCTGATCATTATCTTTCACATTCTGCTGACTGTTATCACATGTAGGGTCTGGATGATCCTTCTTCTTTGTTTCACTGGTAGGAGTAATAAGATCTTGCCTCCCTAAAATATTATCATTGTTGTCCTGAATTTTCTGCACTTGACCCTGACTTGTAGCATTAACCTGAGACATGTCTGGAACTTGTTGTTTATTCTGAATGTGATGCTAAAGGGTAGCAGGGGCTCTATGGTCTAGACTATGGTCAATGTGAGTGTTCTCATGTCCAGCATGAGACATATTCCCCCCTTTGGATACCCCATCCTGCAAATTAGTTGTGTTCTCGTGACACCCTCATTCCAACCCTCCAATAACTTCAACAGCCTCATCCAAACAATTAACAAGGGGGTTCTGGGGTAGGGGAGTAGTAGAGTCAATACATGTGATCCTTTTGCTTTGATTTTCGAAAAATATTCTTTTTTTTTCCTTGTCGGAATTATTTGACAATTGGTTGGCTGTGAAAGGTAAGTCAGTGGTTGACTTATTATTAATTTGTGTTTCCATCGTATCCTTATTTTTTGAATTCTGATTTTCAGCTCCTTCTTGATTGTTTGGTTGATCCTGCATAGAAATCTCAATGAAATTATTAAAAGTAGGGAGTGCAGAATTAGTAGTCATACATGTGTGATGAGTCTGCTACTGCTGCAATGTTTCCTTAGGAGATTTTGGTCTGTCCATGCTATGTTGAACTGGCCTGTAAGCTTTCCTCTTCTGAGTCTACCATTCTTCATCAGCTGGCTTGTTGTTATTTCCTTATTTTTGGTGTTGCTGGTATTGTGAACTGGTGTTTCCATCCTCTCTATTTGTGTATTGCATTTGCAAGTTTCTGGAATCTTATTTGTCTTGTTCCCCTTTGTTTTTGTTTTTCCTATCAGCCTCTAACTCTTTTCTTTTTTTAAATTCCTCATCTCTTTGCTTAATAGTACAGACATGTAACAAGTGTCCTTGGTGTTTACAATACATACAGTAATCCGGAATATGCTCATATTCAATAGTTTACCACCTCCCTATGTTGAGATATTCTTCATTCAACCTCATCCACACATGAGAAGGTCTCTCTTTGGTAAGATCGATTTGAACTTTGACCCTAGCAACACTTCCTCTAGAATGTTGTAGTGTGATAGTTTAGGCTACATTTTATTGGGGTGGCCGTAGGCCTAAAATGTTGTAGTGTGATTTCTTCATTTTTCATCCACACCTTCGAAATAGTTTCACTATCAGTCGAAGGATTTAAGATAGTCTGTTATAGATGTTATAACGTTATCTCTGTTGTTTCTTGATGAAACTACATTTATTGATACTCAAGTACTTTTGGGGTTGTTGGAAAAGTTAAAGACATTGCTAAAAGTAGTAGCATAGTCCTCATGACCATCCACCAGCAGGTTGCACATGGCTGGTCTATGAGGTATGAAATCCATTTTTTCATGATACAAACAGTTGGACGAATTGTGGTAGCCTTGGAAGAACGGTTAGAATTTATGGCAAACCATGTAAGTCTCTCTATATCCTGAAAAGTAGTACATCAATTTGGCTAAAACATAGTCCATCTCCAAATAAAAGATTTATTAACAGATGTTAGAAGACTATTTTCCTTCTAAGTACATATTAAAGGACTGATTATAATATGACCATGCAGGTGACTACAAGTTACTTGAAGATAATCTCCTCCTATGTAATGCAAGATGATCAATTCTTTTCTATGTTGACAGTTCCCGACGTTCATGTTTGCAGCTGAGGTCAGGCTTCCACCGTCAGTATCTAGAGCGGAGAGGAAGACCACTACACTTTCTTGGAGTAGAAAACATCCCATCATGGGCCTTGACCCATCTAGTATTATATAGGGACAACTAGTAGAGACTTTGCTTTCTGTAGAGTAACGCCAAACTTTTCTTTCATATCTATCTGCATTGGATCCTCACCATTAGGAAGTGACCACTCAAAGTGATGGATCAAACTAGCTAAAATCAAGTGAACTTCTTGTCTAGCAAAGGGTAAGCCGGGGCATATTCTTCTCCCAGCACCAAATGGTATGAACTCAAAATCTTGACCCCTGAAGTCCACATTGGAGTCAAGAAACCGCTCAGGTTTGTAAGATAATGCATCTTCCCATGTATTAGAGTCGCGCCCTATAGCCCAAACATTCACAAACAACCTCGAGTTCTTTGGGATGGTGTAATCCATAATCTTACACGTCTCAGGAGCACGGCGAGGAATCAAGAAGGGAGTAGGCGGATGGATTCTCAATGTCTCCTTGACACAAGCAGCCAAATATGGAAGTTCAGTGATGTTTGATTCTGTGAGTATATCATTTTCTCCGATCTTACTTGTAAGCTCAGCTTGAAGTTTGTGCATAGCTCCCTTGTTCCTTAGCAGTTCTGCCATTGCCCATTCAATTGTTGAGGTAGTGGTGTCAGAACCCGCAGAAATTAATTCCTGAAATTGAAGCACATGATTGTTCTCAATCATTTTTTGATAAAAATTTTATATCTACTCCATCAAATTCTCCTATTTGAAATAGGGCTCAAGCCGAGTATATTAGTTCTATGAATTGAGAATTTACCATCAATAAGATATTGATCTGTAAATCCGAGAATCCACTATCAATCATGACATCCAAAAAATCCGAGCTACTACGACTAATTGCCTGCCTTTTTTCCTTAACAATATCACTCCAGATGTTGATCAATTGATTCTGATATATTTCAGTTTGCTTTCTCAATCCCTGCAAATCCAGAGCATCAAATAGAGGATAGAATTCTGATATATTTGGCATAGCTCCCAATTCAACAAATTTTCTAATAACATGTTTGATTCCGCTAGTGTTCGTTTCATAATCCAAATCACATAAATCTTTTGAAAAGAAAAGATTCCCTAACGTGTTTAAAATGGTTGCAAACATAATTTCAGAAATCTTCACGGTTTCCCCTTTCCTAGACCTAAGAAAATGTATCATTTCGGACACTTTTTTCTCCCTTAGAGCAGTCTGTGACTCTACCGCTTTGGGTGAGAACAGATGTGTTCGACAAAATGACCGCAAGAACTTCCAGTGATTGCTCAAATCACTGGAAAAGACAATTGAATGTTGATCAATAACAGAGAGTTCATATGTAGCAACTTTGGGCACTGATCGGACCGATAGCAGACGATCTTGAGTCTTGAGGATTTCAGCTGCAGAATCAGGAGATGAAGCTACCACAACCAGTTGAGTTCCCAACTTGACAGAAATCAATGGGCCATGAATTTTGGCAAATTGTGCAAGGGAAATATGAGGGCTTTTCCCAATCTGGAGAATATTTCCTAGCAGAGGCCATGGTCGTGGACCTGGTGGAAGGTTTGGAGATTTTGGTATGAGTTGTTTGAGAATGAGTAAGAAGAAGGGAATGAAGATAAGAAAGGATGCTAGCAGCGTATAATACTCCATTGAATCAACTTAGACAAGTTGCCTTGCTCATCTACCTAATATTGGTGACTTTTTCTCCCTTAAGAAGCACTAAGAAACGAATAGGTATCTCCAAAGTACGGCACCTCATTATTTGGAATTAAAAGCTTGCTATAATATTCCCTCTCAACTTCTTTTGGTTTGTATGTTCGAACTAGTATGTGCGCATTTCAACAGTTTTATCAATTACTAGGTAATTTATTTGCGTTTTGCACGGGTATAAATAATCTTTCTAAGTTTTTGAACAACTTTTTCAATAATAAGAAAAGAAAAAAATAAATTTTAGTAGTTTTTAAGAACATTTCAACATAAATTAAATGATTTGACATTATCACATATCTCAAGAATTGTAAATATATAATGAATGATTAAAAATATCTTGATATATAATGATTTTTATCTTTTACATAATTTATCATAATAAATGTTTGATGATATAATTGTCGTGCTAAAATTGAGTGATGTTTTTATGTAGCGATTAAACATCATTTTTTCTATTTTTTTCTACATGAATAATATACAATCTGATAATTTTATGGTTACTTGTGAAAAAAAATTATGTGAAAGTTCTCGATAATCAATATTTAGTAACAAATAAATTAAGACCGTTAAAAAATGTACACCAAAACAACGTAAATAAATTTTTTTAGAGACAATCTACTTGTCTGAGGTCAAACGTTCACCACTTTTCATTATTGTTACTTTGTTACTCTAACAAAATTTATAGAAAGAAAAAAACAAATTTGAAACAACAGCAAAATAATATTGTTGACCCTTTTAGAAATTCATTATTCATTAAACTGCAGCTCTGAAGGCCCTTCTAGATGCTTCATCAATGCAAGTTTACGACTTTTTCAGAAATATGTATGTATAATTGTTGCATTATGAAAGTACAAGTAGATCAAAATGTTGGATTCTGACACATGTTTTTTTAATATTCTCGAACATTAAAAAATTAAAAATGAGTCTAACCTAGATAACTTAAACGCTCAACAATGACTTGGACATGAAGGACAACAAATCTATGTTAATACACATATTTTTTGTAGCTTAAGTTATTACTTTATTTAGAATAGATTTTATTTCATATTCTTCAAATTAATCTTGTCGAAAATAGTCATAACTCACACCAAAAATATTTAGAAGAGCCGAATGAGAAGGAAAAAAAGAAAAACATTAAAAGGACGAAAGTTTTGTCCAAATGAGATCATATATTTACCAAACGAAAAATAATACAAATCATTCTAGCCAGAAAAGTTTCAATGTTTAGAAATAACATACCTCAAAAAATTGACGAACACTTCAATCAACTTTCAATCCTTAGAGTACCCATAATATCCACAGATAAAATTTAGTAAAAAATAGATAACAACAACATAACAACCAAAAAACATGGGCATGCAAAGTTATTAACACAAAATCTCATCCTTGTATTTGATTAAATGACGTTGTTGATGAAGAAATTAGAGATTTGTAAGGGCTTCTTTTATTGTACCTTCAACTATTTTAGTAGAGAAAACTTACTTGAATACTTAATTAATGTTTGTTATTTAATCAGTACTAACAAATACTTATAACAATAACTCTGCATAAACATAAACAACAAACTTTAAAGCATGTACTCAAAAATAATAATTAATAATATAAGCATAAATTAATGATCGTAAAAAACATACCAGGATTTGTAACGATAGAATGAAACATAATGGAAAAAATCAAGTCCATTGAATGCACATTGTCCCCTTAAGGAAATTATTCCCCTATAGTACCCGAGGTTTAAAGGAATAAAACCGCTCAGAATAGAATGATTCTATTCAACAGAGTATTGATACAAAAATAATTGTGTCAGTGAGCCATTCAACAGGAGCAAAATACACAAAAAAATTAACTGTCCAAAAGAAGAAGAATAAGAAGTTCAAAATTTTCATTGTTTTAAAATGAGAGGAAATTCTTCTATTTATAGACAATAAAGGGTAGTGTGAACAAATGTTTATTGTGTCTTATCGGAAATGTCACAACTCTTTGGAAAAGTTACAATCATTCGGAAGGTCACAACTCTTTAAAAAAGTTACAATCCTTCGGAAAGGTCACAATCTTTCATAAAAGTCACAACTTTTCATAAAAGTCGCAACTCTTTATAAAAGTAACAATTTTTCATAAAAATCACAATTATTCATAAAAGTAACAACTTTTCATAAAAATCACAAATATTCATAAAAGTCACAACTTTTCATGAAAGGAAAAGACTAGTTTTCGAAATAAAATAAATTAAAAGGGAATCCTGGTGTGTGGTGACGCCACATAGGGGGCCTATGGTTCTCTTTTATATATATATATATATATATGATATATGATTACTACTTTTAATATTGGGTAATTTTGTCCAACAAAATTAAGTTAGATTAAAAAATTTTATTACACTCCTTTAATACTTAAAAGTGAATTTAATACCACGTGTAACATCACTCTCACAGGATGTGGAGTTTTACATTCGCCACCGCTATCATGTGAGAGTTTTACATTCGCCACCACATCAACGATACATCAACGACATCGCCATGTCAGAAATTATAATTTTTTTATAATTAACTTTTCTTTTGTTAACTATATTTTACACTAATTAATAAAAACTAATTAGTAAAATTCTCTAATAATTATATCAAAGAAGAAACTTTCTACAATGGCTGCCAAAAAAACTTTCCGAAATTCAAAGTTGATTCATGGAGTGGAAGAATTTCTTCCGTTCCAAAATGAACCACAAGAAGACTACTTCAGTTTCTTCCATGGATTGATCATGAAAATCGAGCTTTCAAATGCAACCTGTATCATGTTTTCAACATGAATTAGAAATCAAGGTTTTTTACATGTAAAATGAACAGACTTTTACATGTCTTTATTGCTATCATTACTAACAGATATTGGCTATTTACATGTATAAATTACTCTTTACATATCTTTATTTCTATCCTTAATAACATAGTAAATCGACGAATATGACAACATAATTTACTTATGGCAAAGACAAAGTTACACTAATTTTCCTTTAAAACATGCTTTGAATAACTGAGAGAAACACATCAATCCAACAAAGGATGATTGCAGGATTTGAAACAAACTTCAAAATTCAGGCACAAAGTAACAATTTCAGAAAAGCAATATGATTTTTTCTTTAAAACTAGCTAGGGGTTGCTATTAGGAGTTGGTTGTTAGCACATAAGAAAATATCTTAGAAAGATCATGACGCAAAGTACACCATAGTCGTAAATCGTAACACGGCGTATAGGACCCTGGGAGACCCTATACAAGCCACTTATCATGCACATACAAGATAATAGAATCTTAAAGAGTTCAAAAGACATTTTTGATTATAAAAGTAGCGAAAGTCGCCTCAAAGACATCTATTACATCAAAGGAGTGATTGAGACGTAACTCATACATCACATACAAAAATCAAAATAAAAAGACATGAAAACAATAAAAGAGTCTCGATCCTCAAAACATGAACACTCACCAATCTTCAAAGTCTAAAAGGGATCAAGAATTATAAGCATCACTCTCAAAACTCATGTCAAGTGTTATTGTTTAGGATGTGTCCTATTAAGGGTTAGGTCTGCTAGGAGATTGCCTTGTTAGTGATTGCATGTTAGCACACATAGAAAGAGAACATAATAGATATCAAGCATTATATCATCCTAAATTTCATTGTCAACAATAACGGCCTACAAAAGTGTTGTTAGGCTGGAGTTTGAGTTTGAGTTTGAAGCAAAACATCAATAACGACTTTCAATAGCGGCTTTCTCATGCTATAATCTCCTGGAGAAAATTATTAGCTAGTTTACTTTATATTGTTTGATTGTAGTATAAGAAATTTATTTATTTAAAAAATAATCTAAACTCTATGATTAAGGATGGTTTGATAAAGATAGTATTTAAGGTCAAACTAAAATGAGTAGTTTGTATTTATAAATTAAAATTCATATATATATATATATATATATATATATATATATATATATATAAATATATGTGTGTGTGTGTTTTAACTTGTTTATAAGTTTGACCTTTGAACCATCTTGCACAAATCTCTACCATTTAAAAATAGATATGTAATATTTTATAAAATACTCAAGGTTAGTGTAATGCTTTTGAAATTTTTTTTATCACCAAGTGGCTAGTAATGCCAATTTGAACTACCAAGTGGAATGTCAATAATAATTTCATATAGTTTAAATAGTTCAAATCTAGTTTGACTTATTAAAAATAGTTTTGTCTATGATTTTCAATTTTTTCCACATTTAGTGATTTCAATATATTTTTAGGCTAAAAGTACTTGGTTTAGTGGTTTTAAATTGGGGAATTTTCACATATAGTTGTTCAAAAATAACTTAATTATGCTTTATAGCTATAGTTTACTAATTACGATTCGTAGCTACATGTTAGAGGGAGGATAAAGGCGAGCAAGATTGGGAGAGGGAGGAGAGAGGCGAGCAAGAGAGGGTAGAGAGTGGAGAGAGGTAAATTGTATATGTATATCTGTCAAATAATTGTATATATGTAATTGGTATGTATATGTATTTGTATATATGGCGAACGAGATTGGGAGAGGGGATGGAGAGAGGTGAGCGAGAGAGGACAGAGAGGCTAATTATATTTGTATATCTGTCATATAATTGCT
>JAJOOO010000170.1:0-12490 GCA_029582685.1 Solanum piurae | reverse complement strand
AATAGAAAGAGGGTTTAATTGTCTTTTCAACGTTTTTTTACTGTTGGGCCCCTCGATTTTTACATCTGACGCGCCTAAATTGCGTCTCAATCACGCGTTATGCCAGGTTGGATTCGCGTGTTTTTTTGTTTAAGAATTGGATAGTTGAAGTGCCTACTTGTGCACTTTGAAAGTTAGAGGTCATACTTAAAATTCGAAGCCAAGTTTAGGGTCTAATTTATGTATTATGCCTAGATTGAATAATATTTTAGCTATATTGGAGCTATCACCCCTCTTGATAATGTGACCCATCACTTTCTTGTCTTTTCATAAAAATGGTGTTTTGACATAGACTACTTTAGTGGAAATCTATTCGTACTGTAAATACTACTTTAGGTGTACTATAAAGGACAAATGTAAATATCAAACTGCATGTGCTCATGCACAACCTCAATTATTTCTTTCGTTTTAATTTGTATGTCTGAATTTAATTTTATAATAAACTTTAAATAAACATATATAAAAGTATAGTACTAAAATAAAAATATGTGAAATATATTAAATTTATTTTTAATTTAATGATTTTAAATATATAATGTGAAAAGTTAGAATTTAAAAAAAAATATTAGTAATATAAAAAATAATAATTAAAACAAGCGAATAACAAATTAATTATACACATATTTACAAGAGGAGGAAAAAAACTATGAATCCACTAATGAGAGAAACAGCTCTTGATTTGTTGTCATTTCTTTTTTAATTAGATAAATAATCTGCTGTTAATCTCATTTTTAATCATGTAGCATGTGGACAAATTATTGTTATCTTCTATTTTTATAAATTTAAATGTATTTGGTCAACTCTGTATATACGACACTACTTTTAATGGAAGCATCTCCACGTTCATGGACCGTACATTACTGCAAATCATTTCCTAATTTGATTTTTAAAAATGTTTATTCAAAAATATTTATTATATAATAAGATTATACATTTTTTTTAAAAAAATAAAAATAAATAATACTCTATATTATTAACATTGAAAAAAGTTAAATATAAATTAATAAAAAAGTAAATTTTATTTATAACTTTTTATGATTATATAAAAAAGAACTTTGACAATTAATATGAAACGAAGTGAGTATTATTAGGGATGTCCAAGAATCGAACAGAAAAAAATCTTATTGGGTTAACAAGATTTTAATGATTTTATAAAAATTATTGGGTTATCGAATCGACCAATAAAGTGAACCGAATTTTTTTTATTGGGTTATTGGATTAACGAAATTTTAATGATTTTATATAAAAAATAAATTGGGTTATCAATTTGGTATCGGTATTTAGTGTTGGGTTATTGATAAACCGATAACTCATTAAGACGATAGTAATTTACTACTTTACTTTTCACTACTGTCTACACACTTTACACTACTTCTACTTTACATAAGAAATTCCATTTTATGTTTAGGTTGTAATATGTTATTGTAGTTTTCGTACTACATCTACTCTTATTGATGCAATTTCTCATTATATTTCTTGTGTCACTATATCAAAACATTCACAGCTGATTTGCTTGTTTCACGCCAAATTTTTAATGAAGTGAGAAGTCATATATTTATTTTATGAGCATTTTCTTATTGAGTAAATAAAAATCGAATCGTTAATAATCAAAAACGATAAACCGAAAACCAATAAAGAATATCTTATTAATTTAACGTATATAAAAATCAAAAATCAATAAATCAAATTGATAATACATAATCGAACCCAACCAACCTATGCACACCTAACTATTACTCTTACTTAATCAACTTGACTTACTTCCACCAATTGAGTTAAATGCATTCACACTCTTCTTAAAAAACATTTTAAAAATGTTTTCTGTATCATAAATTACTATTCTAATATTAATAAAAGTAATATTAATTAGGAAAAATCTTTTTGATCAGAAAATTTAATCAGAATTTAGTCAGAATGATATTTTATCTATGTTTTTTTACATTTTAAGTATTTTTATCATTTTAACTTTAATATCTTTTAATTAAAAAATAAAAAAATATATTATAGTTTTTTAAATTTTCTGACCAAATTCTGATCAAACTGCTCCTCTACTCTACAAAGATAGAGTATATCTTGGGTACTTTCGTAAATAAAATTGATTAATTAATTATAAACAATTTAAAGTACTAATTAAAAGATTAATTTTAAAAAAAACATGAGATCTGTTGTATGATTGTATACACGTGACGGGTTTTTCTAGGTAAAAAAGTTGGGAGGCGTGGAGGATGGGAACATGGAACCTGATTTTCAGTTTGGCTTTGACTAACCACTATTAACTGAATATCTCCCTCTTAAAATACTTATTTCCGCGAGGGATGATAGAATATACGTAAATTTTATATGTATGTATAGAGGTTGTTTTTAATAAATTCTTAGCTTAAATTAAAAACACTTTAGAAAAAGACGTAATGAAAATACAGGAAACAATCGATAGTGATAGAACAATACTAAAACAAAATAATACTACTATAAGTGAATTACACGAAACAACAAATATAAACAGAAAAGAAGAAACTACAAACGTAGTACTACAACTACTAGTAAGGACAATACGACAATGTACTAATATGGATGAACTTCTATCTACTAACCTTCTACCCTAGTTTGTATTCTTCATACTTTTCTATCTAAGGTCATATCTCGGTAAGCTATATTGAAGAGATGTGCATATCCGCATCACATGTATGGACTATCTCAATTTAAAATTAATTTCAAACTTTGACCAAAATTGTTGTAACAATCTCAAACTTTGGGCAAGACCTATTACCCCATGTACTATTTAATAGTGTATTTTAAAGATATATATGTGTCCACGTGGACATCATAAAAATTGCATTATTATAAATAGTAATTTGTCCAGCTGGACACTTATATATCTTTAAAATACACTATTAAATAGTGTAGGAGAGTAATATGTTCTGCCCAAAGTTTGAGATTGTTACAATAATTTCGGTCAAAATTCGAATATATTTCAAACCTTTTACCTTAAAATTTATAACACATTTTATAAAATATTTTTTAATATAAATACTTTATTTGAACAAACATTACTATATCTGATAAATCCATATATGATCTTCTAACTCCACCTTTATCATTAAGTAGTCAAAATTTTACTTTACTTTATGAGTCAATTTGATTAGTGTTTAAAGTAACCATTTATCAAGTTTTAATGTGCATTGAATCTGAAAATGTAGAGTAATTATAAAACTCAAAATGGCTCAATAATTTAGAGTCCAAAAACATCAAGCCAAAGTGTTTAAAGTCATCGAGTCAATGCGTGCTATATAATTAATTTACAACAAAGCAGTATTTGATAAATGTTCAAATAATTAATTAGTTGCCAATAGTAATAACTTGATGGGCTAACAATTCAGATTCAAAAAATTAATAGAGCTCAATCTTTTATTATATTAATTACCTTCGATCTATTTTTTTTAATCATGATTATTGAAAAAAGTTAATCAAAATATATAGTACAATATACTATAACGATATTTATGTCCGAGTCCCAAACATAGTATAGTGTCATTTGAAAAAAGAAGAAGATGAAATTAAATTATTTTTTTCTATTTTTACCGTTACTCGAATAAATAAGAAGAAAATTAATATGGTGGAAAAAAAAGTAGTATTAAATTGCGATAAGAAATTTATTCATGTAATTAAGATTGTTATAGCTCGTGGATTTTTGTGACCAATTTTCAAATGATTTTCTTTTTAAAATGTGTATAAATCAATTAAAAATGCAAATTAGTCGGAACACCTTTTTACATTAATGATGAATGTAGAGTAAATCTATCTAACATATTATTTTCAAATTAATTAGTATCCTTCACTACTGCACGGACAAGTTCTCTGATTTCCTAATAAAGGTACTTCTTCTACTTTATATTAAGTGAATCGTTGAGACTTTTTCATAATTTAAAATGAGTGAATTATTTAAAGTTTTAATATATTTAATGAGATTATTAATTTACTTTTACATAGAATGGGTTGGGAATAATCAAAAGAATAGCGACAAAAATAACTTTTAATTTTTGTGTTTGAATATTTAAAATAAGTCAATCCAAATAACCTCTAAAAACATTTAACTTGAAATATTTTAACATTCTACAAAAAATTAACATAATTCAAATTTCTAACACGGTAATTTTTTTTTAATATTATCCAATCGCGTGTTCTAGTTTAACAAAAAAAATGAAAAAATTACATACGAAGGCAAATATGTGATATGTTTTATTTTTTGTTTATACGCACATATCTGAAAATTTCAATTCGTTTTACATGCATTTCAATCCTGCATATCTGAGGTGCAAAATACATAAAAGATTTATTTATACACAACTGAAAGTTTAACCAATTTTAACATGTATCTCACTAAAAATATCTAAATTTTTACTTTACAAATCATACTCAACATCATGCCAAAATATCTGATTTTTAACCTTCATAAAACCACACTTTCATATGTGAATATCTAACCTTTTGCCCAAAGTAGGTAAACTTGCCAATATATATATACACATTTTTGCCCCTAAATATTTTCGAGACATAACTTTATATTTCGCATTATAATATTACATAAATTAAAGACCAGTTCATTTGAAAGGCAAATCATACCATAAAATAATTAAGTAATGCGAACTTTTTTTAAGAGTAAGAGTAACTTTTACTGGTTGAACTGATAAATAATTAAAATATTTTTTTATGTGATAAAATAAAAAATAATATTTTTTTCTTTAGCCAAAAAAAAAAGAAAAGGGATAATAATACTTAGATGAGGAATCACGAAATTATCTTGGACATATTTTATTTTTTTTCAGATATGAGATACCATACCCACTACCACTCCACGCCCGCTCTTCAAGTCGTTCTAACTGCCATTTTTCTCCTATAAAATCTCTTTTAACAAATAACAATAAACCTCTCTCTTCACTTTCTCTCTCACATTACACCTCCCGAGAAAAAGCTTAGAAGCAGCATCAACAATGGCCTCTATCAAAAATGTTCACATGATTACCAAAATTGTTCGCCTTAAACAAGTCGTTAAGCGATGGAAGGACAACTCTCTTCGTCCTCGTTCCGTTCTCTCTTACTCCTCTTCCGATTCCGACGAACCGGCGCAACCTGATTCGAACTCCCGCCGCCGTACGCCGTCCGGTTCATTGGCGGTTTACGTAGGGGTTGATGAGAATGAGCGGCGCCGGTTTGTGATTCCTACTCGATTTCTGAATCTGCCTGTGTTCATTTCGTTACTTGATAAAGCGGAGGAGGAGTTCGGGTTTCAACCTACCGGAGGATTGGTTTTGCCCTGTGAGGTTGAGTTGTTCTCAGAGATTCTGAGTCTGCTTGAAATTGATGAACAGAGATTCGGTGTTTTAGGGTTAGATGAGATTTTGATGGAGATTTCTGAATCTGGTTTAGATCAGTCTTGTAAAGAAGCTGCTTCACATGGATTTACTCCTTTGCTTCAGAAGGCTAGGGTTTAACACGACCCGACCCGGTATTTGAGGAGGAAGATTTAGGTTTTAGGGTTTTATTTTTTACCTTTGGCCTAACCTTGTGGAGATTTGTAGGAAGGATTTTTTTTTGTTTGTTTGGTATTTTTCAACCATTTGTGAACCCAGAAATTTGGTTTTATGAAGGTTTGCTGGGTTACAAATAGATGTTGGTGAATTTTTCTTTCCTTTTTTACCCCTTAGACTATGAGAGGTGACAAGCTGATGATGATTATTGTTATTGTTCTTATTATTACTATGATGATGATGGAAAATAGCTTGAAAATTTATGAAATATTCTAGTAATTGACTTTGGAAATTTGAAAATTGTTAATGCTTCTTTAGCTTTTGATATTTATTTTGTTACGATTATTGTATTATTTTGTGTTCTTATTTGTTATGTTATTTTTCGATTATCATACTCTTTTGTATTTTTGTTTGCTTTCTTTGGAAAATAGTCTCTTACGGTGAGATTGAAATTTCACTCGCGGGTTGATAATCAATTGTTATGAAAATAACATATTAATCACAAATGAAATGATGCTCAAAGTAGTTACCTAATTATGTTAAATCAGTTAATGAAATTTTCCTAGGTTAAAAGAATCACTTTTATGAATTATTTATTTAGGTAGTATAGTACTTATTTATTATAACTAATCATTTTTGCTCTCAGTTTTTCTTTTATCTTTAATTATATTATTATGCATTAAAGAATTAAAAAGGGAAAGGAGTACCAAATAAAAAAAGTTTATCAAACTTTCATTATGATTTTAAATGATGCTCCTTTCAAAAAAATTAAATAAATAAAAAAGTTAATAGAAAGAATATAAAGGTGGAGTTTGATCTGTACTACGGTACTTCATACTTGATACCTCTTGTTTGCTCATAAAATGCTCATCCGATGGACAAAGCTTATAACGATTATGGATTATACTAGAATTTCCAAAAAGCTAATATTTTCTTTCCTAAAAATGCTCGTAATATATCAAAAAAAATCATAATTACCAAAAAATATTCACATTTCATTCAATTGTTTTAAGTTTAATTCTGATTTTGAACAATCCAATAGTTATTGTTCCCTCCGTCCATATTTACTTGTTTATATTTGACTTGACACATCTTATAAATAAGTAATTTTACTATTTAAAAAAAAATACAATAGTTAATTTAAAACTACGAGAGTAAAATACTTAACCTGTTAACCATAAGAATAAAAAAAAATTATCTTTCATTTTTTAAAACTAAACACGAAATATCTATTTTGAATATGACAGAAAAATAAAAAGACAGAAAAAGAATAGTAGTAAATTAAGAAAAGGATCAATGTTTACTTAAAGTCACCTATTCTATCTAACCGCCCCTATTTAAGACGATAACTATATGCAAAGTTATATTTAGAATAGCATTAGCATAATTAATAGTTCGTCTACTTTTAATTGTTATAATTTTCCTTTGTAGAGTCAAAACAATAATAACTTTGACTAATATTTTACGATGTATTTTTTCATCATATTGATATGCAAAAAATGGAATTTATAGTACTTTTCGTATAGTTATTGAATATCTGATTATTTAAAAAAAATCAAATTAATGTAATATAATTTAATTTTAAAAATTAATCAAATTGACTTTCGAAAAATGCTTAAAATGAACTACTTATCAGTACTACTACCTTGTCCTTTTAAGAGTACTTTGCAGTTTACTTGGCAAAATAGAGTAAAAGTTATCAGGTGATGGATGCCAAACAGCACTTGCAAGTAAAAAGTAAAAAGTAAAAATAAAAAAAAAGTAGATATTTATGTTTTCTTGTACCAAAAAGTAACCACATGCATTGCTTTTCTTTTCAGTTGAAATTTCTATTATAGGCTCTACTATTTTATTTTATCAGATTCCATAAGGTTTTGTCTGGTAATAAATATCCATTTCTTGGAAATACTTTTCTGTACTTTACTTTTACTTTATTTCTGCCATGGATTTAGAATGTACCAATTTGTAAAACAACTTCATGCCTAATTATCTTCCCTTCTTTTGTTCAAGACAACTTTATGATACAAATCAGAACAGTACAAACCAAATTTGTAAAATGGTGCTGTTGATGAGATTCTTTTTATCGTAGAAATATGACACTTGAGTCTGATTTAATTTAAAAAATAGTTTTAAATGAAGTGTGAGGAAGATTGTTCAGACCTTATAAGAAGATTACTCGTCATATTAACTATTGATGTGAGACTTTTTTATTCTTCAACACCCAACTCACGCTTATAACTGCACTTCTAAGGCGTGGGAAAATTTAATTTGGAAGCACAAAATCGGTGAGATGGATTATGTTTTGATACCATGTAAATATATGACATTTGTGTCTAATGCAACACCAAAAGAAATATGAGGATTGTTCAAGCCTTATAAGAAAACCATTCATCTCATTAACCATTGATGTGAAGCTTATTCATTTTTAATATCGACTTTAATAATTGAAAAGAATATTATTAGAAAGCACTTCCTTCTTAAATAAACCTCATGTGACATGAACTCAAATTAATTGGAGCCTCTATACAGATACCAAACATCTGACCGGAAAAAAAGAAGAAAAATACTCAGCGTAGTAAGCAAGCTTTTTTATAAAGAAGAGAAATATGAAGTGATCATATTCAATTTTATGTTTAAGGTTCCATTTTACTTTGTTAATATTTGCATAAGCTCTATGTATAATTTATTATTTTCAGATTTCAGAGATTATTTCGTATGTTTGTTGTTGTTATTAGTTGTTACTAAAAGAAGGTTGTTAGCTATTCAATTTTTGTTGTTCCATTTAATTTAATTAATTAATGATATCATGATTTTGCTTTAATCTATTTGCTTTGTTTAAAATAGCTGTAAATCCATAAAGCATGATGAGTCATGCTTGTTGGAGAGGAATCTTACATGTAATTATGCTAGTAGGGAAGTAGTGCTCCTCAACTATATACTATATATTTAATTTTAAAAATAATTATGTTGTTAATAGAGACAAATTCATAATTTAAAGTTTATTGATTTTTATAATAATTTTAAATTATTTTATAACGATAATTAAATTCACAATCTAGTATTTCTGTGAAATTCAATACAATGTTATATGTAAGTAATTTGATTCAAAAATACTCATACACGTTAATATCTTGGCTCAAAATACTTCTATTATTACTTTTGAGTTAACAAAATTCTCTTTTCCTAATAAATATATATATATTTTCTTTTCTTTTTAAACATAATCTTCTTCTAATAAAATACAAATTTATCTATCATGATATAATCAGAGCATTATAATTTTATTTTAAATCAAACAACTCCAAATAGGTGATAGCACAATATTAAATATGATAGCAACAAAAATACATAAAAAGAAGTTACGAGTAATATTTAATCGAAATTTGTGGATTTGAAAATATAAAATTTGGATTCATTAATTTATGAAGTGATAAATAAAAAATAATTACACAATAGGTCCGTATATGATCATAATTTTCTACTCTAACATTTCTTTTAAACTTTAAACTTGTTATGGAAAATTCTTTTCACAAACATCTATTAAAAACATTCTTTACACACCATTTAAATAGAAATAAAATCACTATGTACACTATGTTGTGAAAATATATTGAACATGTCATTTTTATGTTATAATTATGTCTTAATTTATATGACACGTTTTTTTAGTCAATTTAAGAAATATGACATATTTTTATATTTAATGATAGTTTAATTTTAAAATATTTATTTTATTATTATTGGGATGGTTTATAATTACACAAATACCTATGACATATTTTAGGTATCAAATTTTTAAATGAATGTTTTTCCTAATGACATTGGGAAATTAAGGCTAGGGGTGTACATAGGTGGATCCGGCTCCTTTCCATTTTCTCCAAGTTCTTACTTAAATATGAGACACATGACATAGGTAAAAAATAATGACTGAGATTTAATTGATCAAAATAAAATTCTAATTATGATTTAGATAATTAATATTTCATAAGAAAAATAACAATATCATAATCATAAGTCATAACAATATAATATCTTGTCCATAAATATATTATAAAAAAGTTTCTCTTTTCTAATTCTTTTTCCTACGAGTATTTATCTCCTGTTTGTTTTTAAAAAAAAATTGAGTAAGTCTTAGATAACAATTTTGAAATTTCTCTTTAAAATTAGTTTATCATATATAATTAATAGCGAAAATACTCGCAGGGGAAAAATTTAGAAAAAGAGAAATTATTTTATAATATATTTATGGACAAAAACAGAAGATAATACTAGTAAGAAAAAAGATTAGGAAAAGAGATTTTTTTAATAATATATTTATGGACAAGATAATATATTGTTATGATTGTGGTATTGTTATTTTTCTTATGAAATATATATCAATCATCTAAATCATCATTAAAATCTTACTTTAATTCAATTAAATCTTGATCATTAATTTTTATCTATGTCATGTGTCTCTCATCAAAGCAAGAACTTGGGAAAATTGAGAGAAGAGAAATAGAGAGGAGCCGGATCCTACATAGGTCGGTTTGGTTTGATTTTCACTAAAGAAAATACCTAAATCAAACATGTCAATTTATTAAATCTAAAAATCAAATCAAATCACATAAAGTCAGATTTTTTCTTTTATTTTGGCTTTAGTCGGTTCTTTTGATTATATTCTTTTGGTTTATTTACAACTATACGGTGATTAAAAAAGAGATCAAATATATTTTCACTTACCTTTGTGATAAACTAAACTTTGAAAACGTTAAATGAATAGAAATCTTCAAAAAACGATAAAATTAATATGAGTACAAAATATTTTTATGGAAATTTATGTAAAATTTATAGGATTAAAGACTACAGTCAAACTGAATACAAAACAAAATATTTACGAAGTAGATTGTTAACTTCGAATCTAAAAACCTATAACAGTATAATTGTAGCTTTCGATTTGAATACAAAATAATATATTTATAAAAGTTTACAACCCCAAATTTGAAATAATATAGCTTAACATTGAAAACTATAAACTAACTAAAAATATATTAACAAAGTAGGTTATACTTAATATTTTTTTTATCTATATTATATATATACATATATATTTATTCGATTAGACTTTTTTCTTTAAATACCAAACCAAATTAAGAATGGTTGATTGATTTTTCAATGTCAAACCAAATCAGTGAACCACAACTCATTTTTTTTCCAATTTAATTTAATTCATTGATTTTATTTTACTTTATAATTTGACTTGTACACCCAATCAGTATAGCGCACACAAATTACGTATTCTAGCTTGTCTATTCTCTTTAGCCTTAAAAAGTCTTTAATAGATTAGTACAATTTGCCAGACTTCCTGTCCTTCAATTTTATTGTTTTTTTTTTTTGCTCAGATTGACTATCTTAATTTTTATTTTATTATTAAAAATTTGAATTATCATGTAGTAATATTTTTCTCTGGTCACCCATCGGCCAGCAAAACCTCTAACGTTTAAAGATATATACGAAATATAAAACTTATATTTATAATAATAATAATAATTCACATTTTTATTCTACTTTCAACACATAACAACAAGATTAGGGATATTATAGATTTTCTCTTTCTTCTTAACTTATTTCTTTATTTTTTTCAAGTGTCCTAAACTTTCTCTTTTCTTTTTATCTTTTTTTTTGTAACTTTAGAAACATCTTTGCCTAACCAACTTATTTCTTTATTTTTTGAAGAACCATTTTGAAGCTTCATTTTAAATATGAGTTTTTTTTTAATTATTAAAGTTTAGGTGGGCATACTTGGTATTCATTAGTAACATAAACGAGACTATATACAAAATTTGAGTAGCATTGAAGGTTTTTAGATTGATTTGCATTTAAAGTTTAGAGTCAAAAAATATAATTATGACATTATATGTCACGTGCACATCATATGTATCTCTCTCTCTCTCACACATATATATATATATATATACGCGCATATGTACATCATGTATATAATGTTGTTTTACAAGACATACATGAGATATATGCAACATATATGTATGACATATGATATACATGCGACATACATATTATATACATAACACCCTTTACGCCACGATTTTTTTTTTCTTCTTATTTTTCACACCTCCTCTATCATAACACCACCATAACCAATATAACCACCCGTCATTCCAGCATAACAATACAAAAACTATTTTAATACAAAAATCAAAAATCAAATGTTGTAGTGGTTGGCTTAAATTGCCACAAAAATAAAATGTATTGTTAAATTGGGTAATTATTTAAAAGTTTCTATAAAAAAAAAAAATTAGTACTCCTAAATTGGCATGTAATGTAAAATTCTCAATATCCTCTCTCTTACACGTTAGAATAATCACTTATATTCTTCTCTTCTTTTTTAATTGGGAAAAGGGTAAAAAATGCCCTTAAACTATGCGAAAGGAACAAAAATGCCCTCCGTTTGTAGTTTGGTCCAAAAATGCCCTTTCCGTCAATACTTTGGTCCAAAAATGCCCTTATTGTTATTTTGGGTAAAAAATGCTCATTTTTTCAAATAAATATATTATTTATTTTCTTTTCAACATATTCTATTTCTAATAATAATTTTTAAATTAGCAAATGTTTATCTTAATTACTTCAGTTCAAGAAAAAATTAAAAATTAAAATATTTCTTATTTTATTATAATTATATTTTATCGTTATATAAATATAAATTAATGATGGATATACTATGTTTTTATATATATGCCATATATTATCTGTCGAAAGGGTTCATGAAGTTATTCTATTTTAATTGATAAGATGAGATTAACAAGAAAAAAAATATTTCCTACATTTTTATTTTTTAAATCTGGAATAAGACACGAAAGGGCAATGCGGAATAGCTAGTCTAGAGCTAGAGAAAGATTTTGACTTTATCAATTAATATCCTACAGCTT
>JAJOOO010000168.1:0-12239 GCA_029582685.1 Solanum piurae | reverse complement strand
AAATTTCCGTTGGTAAATTCACCAACTAATTTTTGGTTAGTATATCGTTTGTACCTTTAATAATGAATTGAAAAGGAGTTAGTAAATTTTTTTCTTCATTGTTCGAAACTTTTCCAGATACATTAGTAATTGGTTGGCAATTTTGGTAACAGAAAATTTATGTTGGTAATTTACCAATAAATTTTAAATACATTTTTTTTTTTGGTTTCCCATTTGGTGTCCGGTACCCACATTGGAGCCCGACTAAATCCAGACTCACGTCGGGAAGTCCCACATTGGGGAGTAAAGCGCTCCCTAACAAAGGCGACTTCGTACCCAAGGGGAATCGAACCTGAGACCTCTTGGTTAAGGATGAAGGAGTACTTACCACTCTACCACAACCCTTGTTGGTAATAACTTTTAAATACGTTAATATGATTATTTGTTTTTCTAATAAATTTACTAATTTATTGTTAGTTTGTTAGTAATATATCATTCAAGGCGACTCCGTACCCAAGGAGAATCGAACCTGAAACCTCTTGGTTAAGGATGAAGGTGTACTTACCACTCCACCACAACCCTTGTTGGTAATAAATTTTAAATACGTCAGTATGGTTATTTATTTTTCTAATAAATCTACTAATTGATTGTTAGTTTGTTGGTAATATATCATTCAAGTTCAATGTTAGGTTAGTAATTGATTGACAATATGTTCAAAATATTATTAACTGAATGATTATCCAATAGTAAAATATTTATTAATTTATTGCTTTTAAAAATCTGAGAGCACGAATATAAATCCAAATATATTAATATCAATTTTATAAATCATATTTGAATGAAACAATGCAAAATCTATGATAACAAGTTAAATTAATCTCAATATGACACATATCATTATATCAAAAAAATTAAGTTGAGCACGTTTACCAAAAATATTGACCAAATCTAAATTTTGGCCAAAACTTAAAAGTTAAAACGCCTAACAGCATAAACTGAAAATGGAATCCTCAAAACCTGAACCAACCATCCTATTAGATATAAAAATGACCTCTCGAAGTTAATCGCGTTGACGGAATTCTCATCAGAGCACGCTTTCAAAAAATGTTAAGCAAAGTCAAAATTTGGCCAAAAGTTAAAAGTTAAAATGCCTAACGGTACAAACTGAATATGAAAACTTCAAAATCCAAACCAACCATCCTATAAGACAAAAAATGACCTTCCAGAGCTAACCGCGCTGATGAAATTCGAATTTGAGCATGTTTCCCAAAAGAATTGACTAAGATCAAATTTTAGCCAAAAATTAAAAGTTAAAATGCTTAACGACACAAACTGAAAATAAAAGTCTCAAAACCCGAACCAACCATCCTATGAGACCAGAACTGAACTTATATGGCTAACCGCGGTGACAAAATTTCAATTCGAGCACGATTACCAAAAATATTGACTAAAGTGAAATTTTGGCCAAAACTTAAACGTTAAAATGCCCAACAACACAAACTAAAAATGGAAGCCTCAAAACCCAAACCCTCTATCTTATTACATAAAAAATGACCTTCCGCATCTAACTGCACTGACAAAATTCTCATCTGAGCACGTTTATCAAATATATTGACCGAAGTTAATTTTTTGCCAAAATTTATAAGTTAAAACACCTAACGGTACACACTAAAAATGAAAGCCTCAAAACCCGAACCAACCATCCTATTAGATAAAAAAAAATGATCTTTGGAGTTAATTACGTTGACGGAATTCTCATCTGAGCATGTTCACAAAAATATTGACCAAAGTTAAATTTTGGCTAAAACATAAGATTTAAAACACCTAACGACACAAACAAAATGAACCAACCTTCCTGTTAGATAAAAAATGACCTTTCAAGGCCAATGACACTGACAGAGTTCTAATCTGAGCACGTTTACCAAAAATATCGATCAAAGTCAAGTTTTGGCTAAAATTTAAAAGTTAAAACGCCTAACGACAGAAACTGAATATGAAAGCCTCAATACTAGACGCTGATTTACCAAAAAGTTTTTAACTTCAATTGATAAATTTACCAACTATTCAAATATAAGTTAGTAATTAATAATTTACCAATAAATTTTATCACAGTTGGTAATAGTTACTATTCAACTAAACATTCATATGTAATATTACCAACTAATAATTAATATGTTGGTAAATTTTACCAATGGATTAATGATCGGTTGGTATATTACCAACTATTTTGATGATGTTAGTAATTTACTAACTACAATCTTTATTCGTCGGCAAAATTTTCAACTAATTGGATAGTGGTTGGCAAGTTTACCAACAAATTACATTTTGTTACTAATTTACCAATACATTTATATTTGGTTGATAAATTTAGCAACACAATTTTGCCGTTGGTAAAAATTTGGTTAGTAATTCATTGGTAATATGTTAATAAATTATATAAACAATTTTTTGTCATATTTACCAACCGATATATACTTCGTTGGTAATATTACCAACAAAAAGTGTGCGTTAGTAATATTTCAGTTGGTAATCCATTGATAGAATGTTGCTAAATTTGGCACCATTTTTTCCCGCCGTATTTACCAACTAAAATACTTAGTTAGTAAGATTTTGGTTGGTAATCTGTTAGAATTTCGTTGTTAAGTTTTAAAATATAATTCAGTAAGAAATATGTTGGTAATTTGTTAGTAGAATACTAACCAACTTAAGTTGTTCGTAAAATCTGTTGGCAATTTGGGGTTTTTTTGTAGTGACCCAAATAACATTTTCCTTTTTTTTTCCCGTAAAAAGTGCACTTTTAATTTATTGACCCTTGACATTAATTAATAAATAAATCAAATAAAATTAACTATCAATAAAAAAAAGCACGTCTTCTTCCCAAGATGTTGCCTCAACGATTTCCATCCAACATCATTCCACCATCTCTGTACTTACCAGTTACCTCTCATGCCACCCCACTCCTCCAACTTTCTCTCACCCTCTCCAATTATTCTTCTATTTTTTTCTTTTTATTTTTCATGTTTCAAATATTTTGGCAAAGTTCCATTTATTCCGATAAAAGAAAATTGAATCAGTTCTTTTTCCGGCAAAAGTTTGTTATTGTTTCTTATAAATGTGATAAATGTTTATTAATCGAAAGAAATAAGATGAAGGCAATGGATAGTAGGTGTTGCCAATGAAAAGGGAATGAAAGAGTGGGGCGATGATTTATATGTTTGTTGGCGTCGGCAAGAAGGCGAAACAACCTTAACATGAAGAAGACGGGAGGGTGAGGGCGTTGATTAAAAAAGTTCATTTTTATTTTCTTAAAATTTATTTATATTAATTAAATAGAATTTTTTTTAAATTCAATTCAACCACCATGTGTCATTGTTTCATTGGTGTACCTGCTATGTATTTGCGTTTGAGCTACACACAATTTTGATTTTCAACTGATTATCATTTTGTGTAGGTTAAAGTGTTCAATAGGTACTAGTCTTAGTTGATGTGTCTAAATGAATTATGCGGACAATTTTAAGGGTCCGCAGATGACTTAAGCCTAGTTTTTATATGGAGTATGTTATTAGCATCATAATTGTCAATTTGTCACTGACATTTTGTTTTTTATTGCTACTTGAATTTTTTGTATGGACGGTACTGACAAATCCATTGTGATTATAAGAGAAAAGACATAAATTCCACCTTGAACTTGTATCGAAAAGTCACTTACACGCTTAAACTATCAAGATGACCTATTACACACTTTTACTATTCAAAAGTGAATTTATTACCCCTTAAAATTGACGTGGAAAATAAATAAAATAAAAATAAAAACTAAACACGTCAGTTAGAAATAAAAATAAAAATAATAATTAAAATCAGCTTTTAACCATACCCCCTCACCTCTCCTTCAAACCTCTTCTTCTTCACACCTATTCTTCCTTTTCACATCTCTTCTTCACACCTATTCTTCTTTGGGAAAAGGCATAAATTGACCCCTAAACTTGTACCCAAAAGTCATTTACACACTTTTACTAATGGGACGACCTATTACACACCTTAAGTACACAAAAGTGTATTTATTTACCCCTTTCGTCACCCAACCAAGGAAATTATGCATAGAGTGAGCCACGTAGTAAAAGACCACAACCTGATTCATTTGACCCAAACCTGTTTCTTTTCACCTAAGTCCGTTTCTTTTCACCCAAATCCATTTTATTTTACCCTAGTCCATTTATTTCACCCACTCATTTCGTTTCTCTAAGAACATCAAAACCTAATCAAAAATTTCGTCTGTAAATCCTAATTTTAGCTAAAGATTTCTTTGATTCTGTAGTGTTTTTGAAGCATCCTTGTAGTTTTAATCATCTAATCAAGTTTTCACTGTCATATTTGAAGAACATTGGTGTGTTGTCGATTGAGGCGTTCATCGTTTGGTGGAAGCAAATTGGTGGTTACTAGGGTTTGGTGGGTACAATCGAGGCGTTCATCGTTCATAGTGTGTTGTAGTCTCCATATCTAAAAGATCAGTCAGACATCTCTAGGGTTACTTCATAGTTCATACTTTTTAGTTTAGGGTTATTTCGTCTTTAATTTTTTTCAAGTTTACTGTATGTCATCTTTCATTCACATGATTCCCCTTTGTTGTTGTATGAATTTTGTTATTGTATGTGTTTTGTCGTTGTTGTTGAGGGTCAACTATTAACATTATTTTCAGGTTAAAATGTCTTTTGAATTGATTACTTTGAGATTTTACCACGGTGGTGTTATGAAAATTGGAAAAAAGGGATACAAGG
The DNA here is from genome assembly GCA_029582685.1 of Solanum piurae. Classification (NCBI taxonomy): domain Eukaryota; kingdom Viridiplantae; phylum Streptophyta; class Magnoliopsida; order Solanales; family Solanaceae; genus Solanum; species Solanum piurae. Next base: position 7,485 of record JAJOOO010000168.1, on the reverse strand, counting down.
CTTCTACATATGTTTTGATACAATGAAGAAGTCCTTTTGGCTGGTTGTAGGAAGTGTATTGATTTGGATGGTTGTTTTCTAAAGGGAGTATCTAAAGGTCAATTATTGGTTGATGTTTGTAAAGATGGGAACAATCAAATGCTACCACTAGCTTGGGTAGTAGTTGAAGTTGAAAATAAGTTTACTTGGGCTTGGTTTATCATTCTTCTAAAGGAAGATCTTCAATTGAGAGATGGTACAGACCTCACAATCATATCAGTTATGCAAAAGATTAGAATATTTATTGGTTTTTATTTATTTATTTCATGTCTTAAATTTATTTATGAATGTCTTAGTTTCTTAGTTTCATGTCTTGAATTTTCTTATAGGGTCTTGAAATTGCCATAACTGATCATTTGCCATATGTTGAGCATAAAATGTGTGTTAGACACATCCTTGCTAACTGGTCAAAGAGATGGAGAGGTATTGAGAGAAAGAAAAGTTTCTGGAGGTGTGCAAGGTCTACTTTTGAGGCTGAGTTAAAGGATAACATTAGTTATATGAAAAGGTTGGGCCATAAGATAGTTGATCACTTGTTGTATTATAATCCTGAAAGATGGAACAAGCTTTACTTCAATTTACCTCAAAATGTGATGTTGTAGACAATAACATAGCTGAATGTTTCAATTCATGGATATTAGCAGCAAGGCATAAGACTATAATTACAATGCTTGAAGAAATTAGGGTGAAAATGATGAAAAGAATAGGGCAGATGAGAGAGTTTTGCAATACTTGAATCTGTGACATTTCTCCAATGGCAATGAAGATTCTACAATATAACACAACTAAGTCTATGAAATGCAACATTGAATGAAATTCAGATACAAGGTATGAGGTACTTCATGGACCATACAGACATGTTGTAGATATTCAAAGGCAAACATGTACGTAGTTGTAGAGCATGGATGTTGAAATGCATATCATGTCCTCATGCAATAACTACTCTTCACCATAGAAAATTGGACCCAATCAACTACATTTCTCATTGGTATAACAGAGAAACATACATGAAGACATACAACTACTTCATTCATCCAGTTAGGAATCTGAAAATGTGGCTAGAATCACAAAACATCTCTGTGATACCACTTCATGTTAGGAAGATGCCAAGAAGGCCTGACAAGAAAAGGAAGAAAGAGCAAGGTGAAAGCAGTAAAACTGAAAAATTATCCAAAAGAGGGATTGAGATGTCATGCAACACTTGTCATAACAAGGGTCACAATAAAAGAAAGTGTCCTCTTGGTGCACCTGCTTCTGGCACAAGCTTTACTGCTGGACCAAGTTCAAGACCTCCTTCTGGACCAAGTTCAAGACCTCCTTATGGACCAAGTTCTAGCCCAGGAGCAACACCTGCTGCTGCACCAACATCAATACAAACTGCTGGCTCTGCTGGCCCAAGAGCAACACCTGTTGTTGCACCAACATCAACACAAACTGCTGGCCCAAGAGCAATACCTAATGCTCCAACTAGAAGAGGAAGGGGTAGACCAAAGGGTTCAACATAAAAAGTGATATAGTTTCCTTTACTTACTTCATGTATAAGTTTTAAATAAGTTGCTTTACTTAATTTTTTTTTGTTTTTTTGGGTAGTGTTGCTACCAGAACAAGAATGGTTGCAATGAGTGTACTACACACACAAAGTAGTGCTACTATTATTAATGTAAGTTCACTATTTCTATACTTAAATATCATTTTTTTTCTTTAATCACAAATTAAGATTATTTATATTCATTTGAACCGCCTGGAATGCCTAGTGAGAGATTTAGAAATGTGAAGTCTTCAGCAGTTGTCACCGGAGATCTTGGGTATAAACCAACATGTGGTGTGAAATGGAAGGAAAACAAGCTATGACCTCAAGCCAAATTGAAGAGAAGAGGGTAAGAAAATAAATGAAGACTAGGTTTAAGGCTGCACATTTGAGCCAAGAGAGCTCTAATGCAATCTAACTTGTTTTGGTAGATTTTTGTTGGTAATGCAATGTAGACATTATGTTTTGTTGGTTGATAGACATTGCAATGCACTTTATTTCTATTTAGTTCCCTTATACTTAAGAAAATGAATTGACAGTTGTGATTGCATTTTAATTTGTGGTGTTTGATTACGTAACTGTTTTGACAGCTATTAACTTCTATTTTGAGTAATGATTATGCAATTATGGATGTCTGTTTATGTAACAATATTGCTTCTCTTTTAGTTGATGGTTTCTATGTTTATGGAGGGCAATTAGTGACTACTTTAGCAGTGGCTACACAAACGTATAGTTTAGACAGTTGAACAGATAGTTGTAGACACTAAATGTATAGTTTATGCCCAAATACAAAACCAAATACTCGCCAACATAAATAAGACAAATTAAGATAAGGAAAACCTTGAAAATTCTTCATTACACAAACAAATTCAACCAACATCTTTTCATTACACAAAAGCCTTACAAGTTCAACACATTATTGTAAATTTTTGGTACAAGAAGAGATCATGACAATTTCTTTAATCTCCTTCTCCTTTCAGAAGCAATACTCTTTAAAATACTAAACTTACACCTAAAATACAAACACACAACAGAGCAATCCAAAGTTGTTTATCCCTTTTTTTGGACTTGGCCAATTTGTTTTTCCATTTCTTTTCAACTGCTTTCATCTATATCAAATCACCATCAAAATTGTCCATTTTTGACTCTATCTTGTTCATATCTATTTTTCTTTCCATAGATTTGGTCGACTTAGTAGGCTTGTTGATTTTCTTATCTGAAGTTTCAACTTTTCGAGAAGATTCAACACTATGTTCAAGCTCAGCAATTCTTCCCAACAACTTGAGAATCACAAATTTGAATCTTGGATCAATATAATCATCCTTCCAAAGCAAAAAATCACCGGATCTAGCATTCTTAAAAAACAAAATGAATCATTCTATGGCTCTTGAAACAACAAAAAGAATCATTCAACTCTTAAAAAAGATTAACTTACCCCTTAGTAAGGACAACCCCAATATCTTCTACCAGAATTTCTTGGGGTCCAAGAGGTCAGCAAAGGCAAAACAAATCCATGTTTGCATCGCACCTCTTCCAATTCATGATCTTCCTCTTGCAAACAGAGCCTAGTCAAGCTTATTTGAGCCATTGTAGCACCTTAATAAGAATTACAGCGAATCAAACAATTAAAATTTTAAAAAAATTACGAAATAGATAGAAACAAATCAAAATGAAAAAGAGAGGAATGAATCAAAATGAAAAGAGATGTACGAATAATAGTGAAAACGAGTTACCTTTGATTCAAAAGAACAAATTTTGAACTATGTTTGAATTCAATTTGGGCTTCAGATTTTTGGGTGAAAATTTAGGGTTCTTCTTCATTAGGGTCGGGTGGGTGGGTTATAACATGAGAATGGGAATATAATCATTGGATTGGGCTTTTTTTATTAAAAAAATAAATAAAAATGACTTTATTAGCATGTTGGCGCGTTGTGGAGCGAAACGCGCCCTGAATTTGGTGGCGAAAGGGGTAAATAAATACACTTTGTGTACTTAAGGTGTGTAATTGGTTGCCCCATTAGTCAAAGTGTGTAAGTGACTTTTGAGTACAAGTTTAGGGGGCAATTTATGCCTTTTCCCTTCTTCTTTTTCATATCTTCTTCATTCTTTATACATCACATTCTCAAAGTACAACTTTTCTTTTTGATTAGCAATTAGGTTAATTCTCATAGATTTGTTAGTGAATAATTGTATTTTGTGATAATTTTTACTAAAGGAAGAATCTAAAAGAATTTAGGATAAACCTAAATAAATAAATTCTTAAGTTATGTTTAGGTGATTTTGGTTGATTGTTTCAATCTTTTCTATTTTTTGACTTTGTTAAAGAAGTTTTGGTTGTTAATCAATTTTTGGGTTTAGTTGTAATGGCAACTTTATGGGTATGGTGGTTCTATGTAATGGGTGAAAAAAGAAGAAGAGGAAATTGAAAGTGGTGAAGAAGATTAATCAATTTTTGAATTTGGTGAAGATGACAACTTTATGAGTGTGGTGGCGCTTGATAACGATTTTGAAAAAAAAAGAGTGGAAATTGAAGACGGTGAAGAAGAAAAAATTATATTAGAAATGGTGATGGTGATATTTAGTGGTGGATGACGAAGAAGAAGAATAATTGAAGGTGATATGACGGCGGTGAGGAACAAAGAATCAATAGTGAATAAAGGTAGCCGGATATGGTTTTTTCCGTGAGATAAGAAATGGAGTGGGTGAGATTTTGTGATGAATAAGGTATAATTATTAGAGAATTTTAATAATTAATTAGAGATTAATTAGTGTAAAATGTTGTTAACAAAAGAAAAGTAAATTAATAAAGAAAATAAAATAATTTTTTTAAAAATAAAAATTCATAATTTCTGACATGGCGCTGATGTAGCGTTGATGTGGTGGCGCTGTCGTTGTTGTGGCGGCGAGTGTATTACACCACACCTTGTGAGAGTGGTGTTACACATCTCAGGGTGGAATTAAAAATTCACTTTTAAAAAGTAAATATGTGTAATAGATCATCATAATAATTTAAGCATGTAAATGACTTTTCGATATAAGTTGAGGAGGAATTTATGCATTTTCCCTTATTATAATGATGAAATACATCATATAATGTTCCATTGATTTATTGTAATAGTGTCGTAATCTTTTTTTCTTCTTCTTATCTTGCTATTACTATTCGATAATCCTATATATTTTATTCATTACCTTATTTTATCTTTATTTTATAATAACTCTACTTCAAACTTTACTTTTTCTTTATAATATTATATTTGTATAAATGTATTTGTTTGCAACAAAATTTATTGATAAATCAATATGAGTACAATTGCGTTCCTCTCTTGATTCTTCTTTCATAACTAGAATGATTTGATTTGTTCATGAATATTTCATGAATTTGCGGAATATTTGAAATGCCTCTTAAAGGGAATATAGTATCCTTTATATATGCGTGAACAAGATTTTAGGGTTATGTAGCCTCTAATTGAAATTGAACACACCTTGTAAAGTCTCAACTCGAATTAAACATATCTAGTAGAGTCCAAAAAATTTCAATATCTATAGTATTCTTTAGATGGATGATGCATGATATTACTATATAAGAAAAGCATCAATTGAAAAATGATAATAGGAAAATTTTGAAAATTAGTTTTTCTCGTTTTAGTAGAAAAAATATTTTCCAAATAATTTTTTAAAAAATATTCTATAAAATGCCTCTGATGGCTTTCAATCTTCTTATTTGGACAGCCACGTGGTTATTACGTGATTTTTAAGGTCTTTCTTCCTTGGCTGGCTTTTTAATACCAAAAATGAATTGGTGCCAAGTGGCTCATAAAAGTCAAATACACTTCCTAATTATTTTTAAAAAAATCTTAATTAAAAAGGTTAATATTAATGGAGAAACTAATTGTTCAATGCAAAAGACAATAAGAACATATTGCCGAAAAGGTCAAAAGAGTTTTGGGTTTCTATTAGTTGAACTTTTCAAATTAATTGTTACGTGATCCTACTTCTAGTCCTAATTATTTATATTAAAATCCCTTATTTCCCTCCTAAGGAATTGTAATTTCATATTAAAACTATGTGATTCTTAAAATTTATACTATTATTTATCTGCAATTTTTTCGGTATATACTTCTAATAAAATACAATTCTCAAGATTTTAAAATATCAGCTAAACAAACTAATCCTTTTTATCCATTTTAATTATCATGCTTATTAAAAATAGTTAGTCTAAAAATAATTTTTTTATATTAAAAAAAATTAGATATAATTAATCATTTATTTTCACCCTTACTCTCTCTTAATATTAAACTTGTTTGGCCAAACTGTTAGAGAGAAAATAAGTGTGTGGAGAAAAACAAAAGTTAATTTTCAGAAGCTTAAACAAGTAGCATTTGCCTGAAAACACTTTTTAAGAAATATTTTAGAGAAAAAATACACTTACAATTACTTTTTATAAGTTTGGCGAAACATTAATTGTTAAGTTCAAAAGTGTTTGTAAATTTGGCCAAACACGGAGTATTTTCTAACCAAATACATATATTTTTGTTTTCAAAATAAATTGATTTTAGAAGTTTGGCTAAATATGTTATAAATATGCAGATAAATTAATGTGTTTGAAAAAAGAAGAATTGTATTAAATTGAAATTAATTAACAATAAGATTAATTTTTTAAGTATCCGATTAATAATTAAGTAATAGAATACTCGTTACGACTGAGCCCTGATGTGAATCTGAAGCCGCGTAGAAAATAATTGTTCTACTATGATTAATTAAACAAAATAACAAAAAAAAAAAAGAAGATACAAGTTTGAAATTGGAACAATGTGAATAGAACAAGTGGCCCAGCTCATAAGACAAATTTGGGTTTTTGGTAGCCTGGTTGGTCAGGTCTTTCATGGTGGTTAACCATCATCTCACGATCAGCAAATCTTCAATTAATCTCCATTTTCAAGTCAGTGTGGCCCTCCATCATCATCGTCATCATTCTACTGAATCCATATTAAAACGAAGCTTCCGAAAACAACCACGAATTTAGGGGACCGAGCTGCCTGCCATTCCCTGATGACTCTTATCAATTTCTCAGATCTCCCTCTCATAAACCCATACATACATCTACTACTCCTTTTCTAGCCCCTCAAAGATCTGTATATAGTTGATTGGTTTTGTTCCGAATCGGTATCCAATTACTAGCTTCAGTTTGCTGCCTCTTTTGTCTTTTTTGAGGTGATAATTGAGATTTTGTTTTCGACTCTATTTGGCGGGAAATTGGATTTGTCCTCATCTTACATTTTCGAATTTTGAATTCAAACAGGTTATTATCCTGATCCCTTTGTAAGGATTTCGTATTATTATACCTGAAGAAGTAAGGAAGAGGATGGTGATTTCGGATAACACCAGAGGGTTAATTCTGGCAATATCATCAAGCTTGTTTATTGGAACGAGCTTTATATTGAAGAAGAAAGGTCTAAAGCGTGCTGCTGCTGCTGGCACTCGAGCAGGTTTGTTGATCTTTAATCTCAATTGAATTGCAAATCAGCATATTTGACTTATTCTTTTCTAATGGTTAAATAGAAGCCTTGTTCGCAATGTAAATCGTTCAGAGTTGAGAGAGTTTTGTCTAACTTAACATCGAAACTAAAATTACTATAGAACTTTTGCTTGTATTTTATTATTTGGTCTACATACCGGAACCGATAACATTCAAGATTATGCAGGATTATACACAAAAGATTGTGTTTATTATCTCAGTTATTGTTGTTAAGGGCTTATTAAGGAATTTCAATCTTTTTGGAAACTTCGATCTTGACAATCTGGTGTCTAGACAGTGCTCTCGAGTTCAGTTTTAGGAGTCAATTTGACACAAAGGTTATATTGAGAAATTTATTGGATTGCCAATTTCAAGTTATGGCATCTTAAGATCTGCCTAGGAT
>JAJOOO010000167.1:0-16966 GCA_029582685.1 Solanum piurae | reverse complement strand
ATCCATAATTTGATTTTTCATTTCTTTTCAAAAAATTTCTTTTGTCACAATTCTAATTGCCGAGGAAATATTGTCCGCTCCAATAATACTCTTTGGCCTTGCAATCTTATCGTCTTTGCTTTAACTCAATAACGTTTTAATTTTTTGAACACACGATTTATGTATCTAATTGTAATTTGCCTCTTATTTAAATGTAAATTTACTTTAGTTAAGCTTCACAACAAATTCACTCCGAATTTAAATATCAATGGTCCTAAATTGTTATATGTATTCATTCTCTTAATTAGGAACTTATAGTCTTCGCTGAAATGTGTCCCACTACCATTGTAAGAGAGATATTGATATTTCTTTCAATTTCTTTGTTTGCTAATTGCTATGTGTTCTGATATCTCATGCACAAAACTTTTTCTAAAATTTGGAGGATAAATACCGTGTTTATTTGTCCAAAACTTTATAGGTTGAGAAGATACAAATCAGAAAATTTGTATATTTATTGTTAGAGAGTTTTTAGCTACTAATGACTTAAAAATATATAATCATAAGATAATTATGATTGTTGGTGAAACCAATAACATACGACTATATATCATGTATGAAGTTAGGATGGCAGAAGCGGGTTATTCATTCAAATTCTTTTTGCTGAAAATTACATTATATATATAAAAGGTTAAAACTATTTTTTTTTATATATATACTAAACGTATGATTTTCTTAGCTTCTTCATGTGTCCACATTTTTATTTCTATGAATTTCTGTGATGAAAAATCTAAAATCCTAGTACTAATTATTCTCATTTCTTTCAAATACTCCTTTTTCCGACTTCAACTTGATTAACATCTCCACACCCACCCAAAAAAAAACAAATTTAACCAAAATCCTGTCCAAACACCCATGCACCTACTAAAAAAACTACAAATAATTGAATTTTTTTCAAGAGAGGAATCACATAACGAAATTGGTCATTATATATTTATTGAATAGATACATTCAAATATGTCAAAACACATATATAATAAAGTATATTATTTTTTCTTCCACTCATCAAGCACACATGTTGACGCTCAGTTGTGAGCAGAGGGAGGATCTTTAGGACAATGGGGTTCACCACGCGGTGGACAAGGTGCACCATTACTCATTTCGCATCGGCAACGCCAGTATGGTACGCCAATAGAATGGTCTGGTCTTAAACACTCTGCGATCACTGTTCCAATATTTCGATAACATGGCCTACAGGTTTCATAGCATGCCATTGCATCTGGACAACCCCCTGTTATTACTTCTACTCCACATCCATACGCCCTTTCTGCAACGATCTCAAATTAATAAACGTTCCTAATTCGTAAGGATGTAATTTCAAAAAAAATAAAGTCAATCAGATTCAAGAATCAAACTTATTACAGGTTAAAATAGATTGACGGTGTAATTGTTGATAACATGAGTTCTTATCAGAATTTGAATTCCGATACAAGGATATCTAGAAATTTTTTAACAACAATCTTATTTAAAAAATACTGTATCAATTATGTATACATACATAGAGAGAATAGTTCGAGTTGAAAATAATACATATGCACCTTTTTGTTTTAGAAAAATGAAAAGAATTGAATTACCTGAAAAAAGATATAGGAGAATGATGAAGATTGAAGTGGTGATGTTAATATTTTTCATTCTTAATTAGAGATTTAAGAATGGATTAGTATGAATAAGATAACTGGCTTTGATATTTCTTGTTTTTCTTCTTTTTATGTTAAATGGATGACTATTTATAGATCAAATAAATTGAGAGTATAATAGTAACAAAAAAAAATCTATTTTCTTGATTTGTCAAAAATCGCAAGTAAAAAAAATATTCAATTAGAAAATATTTGACAAATAAATAAAAACGGAGGGAGTATATTAGGGATTCGCAAGCATTAAACAGTGGATATATTGTCATTAATAGGGGATATATTGTCATTAATGTTGATTTGAGTGAAATAATGGGAAAAAGGACATAACGTAACACTCATAATTAGAATTTTTTTAATTAGATATTGAATTCACTTGAGTTGTTCGTGCGTTCAACGTAACTTTTTTCCTTCACAAAGTTTTAACTCCGCCACTTTTATTAATCATAGTACTCTTTCCATTTCATATTAACTTAAGCTTTGAGCCTTTTTCCATTTTTCAAATTAACTTAAGTTTTCAATCTTCAAGACTATTTTTAAAATATTCTTCCAATTTTACCCTTTAAGTTAGTATTGGAATTAGTTATTATAATTAATGTTTAGTTATTTTTGACAATAATTAATAAGGGTAAAAATGGAAAATTATATTCAATTTATGTCCTAACCTACTTTTCTTAAAGGGTGTGAAACACCCCTCAAAACTTAAGTTAATATGAAATGGAGGAAGTACTTATTATTCTTATTTCTTTTAATTACCTCCTCTTCTTTTTTAACAAGAAAAGGTAAATTAGACCATCTTTCAATTACTTTTTTCCCGACTTCAACTTGCTGAAGTTTTTTTTTCAACTTTAACCAAAAATATGTTACAAAGAAGTATTTATATATTATCTATATTCATTCTATTAAATGAGTCTTAATATCTTTTTAATTATCTCCAAAATCTAACATTTATTTTGGTCAAATTTCTAACGGTTGATCTTTTTTTCCTTCAAGAGGAATTGCATTTATGACAATGATTAGCCTTTACTACTAATTTTAATCCTTGTCACTTGGAGAATGGTTTCAGATGACCTTTTTTGGGTTTTTCGTTTGGTGTCCGGTTCACATGATTCACGCCGAGAAGTCGCACATTAGATAAAACGCTCCTCAACAAAAATAATTTTTCTATGTTGCATTAAAGTTAAAAAAAATTATTCCATACAAAGTCTGTAACAAGATTTAAATTTTTTTATTTTTAAACAAAAATTTGTAATGTTAAATTTTGTATTGATCATTCAAACAGTATCACATAAATAGAAAAAAAGATAATGGACGTACCTCTAACAATAAGAAGTAAGAGTTGAGCATCAAAGTGATGAGGAAGCATGAAAGTCAGAGGTTCAAATTCAAGTACTCCAACTCTGTAATATTCGATTCCTCAAAGAAGTTGAGTGAATTTATCGAGGACTCGAAATTCACCATGTTTTGATTTGAATCGAGATTTGAACATATGTGATTCAAATAAGTAAGGATTGTTGTTCTCTTTTTCATGATCACATTCACATTGACAAGCAATAAACATAGAGATGAGGATCAACAACAACAAGAAGACAAATAAAAGCTTTGGTAATTTAGTGAAAATTGCCATAGTTAAAATAAAACTAATTGAACTTGTGATGGATACTTTATTTCTCTATTTTTTTATGGGAATTGAAGAGAATTATTTTGATTTTGCGTGGGAAATTTAAATGAGGGAATTTGAAGATGGTCAGTTTGAAAGTTTGCATGCAAGTTGATAAGTGTTGAATTGAGAACACTAATGAATTGCAAGTGTGATAACAATAGCTGCCTGCACATGAATGTCACATGGAGTATGGTATAAAGGACGAATTTGTCCGATCGGTTCGGTTTTGAAGTGTGCTTACTGATTATCGATTTGTATACATAATTAAAAAATTATTAAGATATTAATTTATCTGTTATTCGAAATCTTTGTAAAGGACAAGGCTAAACTTGTTAACAACTTCACACAAAATGGCACTGGAAATATGAGGAAAGTATGTAAGTACCGATGCTTTTGCCGATTGCTATCCTCTTCGTTTTATTCTTTGTATCACATCATGACTCAAGATGGAATTTGGCTTTTGGAGTTTTATGTATTGAGCTAAATAATTTTTAAATAACATGATATAAATAGTTCCTAGTTTTAATTGCTCTCAATTAAAGAGAACTTTATTACATGCAAACTAAAAAGTTTAAAATCTACAAGAAAAAAAACAATCAAATACAAGTATCAATCTAGTTGTAAGAGACCCTGAAAAAAAAAGTGTCATGTAAGAGTACATATAAAATGAAAGGATAGTGTGAAAGAAACATGGTTTGGACGACAAGAAGGGACTTTAAGATGGTAGATTCAAGAGTAAAAAAAAATATTGTTCAGATAAGTAAACATCATTCATTCGCTTTAAGTTAAAATCGTGAATTCAAATCGCTAAAAAAAAATATCACACATTCACCCAAAAAGCAAAAGAAGTTGACACGATCATCAAAATCTCAGATAGTAAACACCGTTCACCTTTAAAATCATGAATTTAAATCGCCAAAAAAGAAATTCATCATTCACGTTTAAACTTTATGATAGATTCTAGTAGCGACTTTTAAAATTGTGAATTCGAATAAGCAAAAAGAGGAGGAATACGAGAGAGTTAACAGAGCAAGGAGTCTTATTTATGATGCAAAAGTTACATTGCACACGACAACATACATACTACAAGAGAGTCCAAAAACCCTCAAACTCCTAGACCACATTTACTTTAGGGAGTTACATTAGTAGTAGTACATACTCTAATTAGGTAGGTGGAGCCTCTTCTTATTTACTCACAAAGCTCTCTTCACTTAGCACAAATGCATATCTGCATTGTGCATTTCTTCCATTAACATGCATATTATTCAGAAAACAAAGTCCAAAATTGAAGACAAATATTGATCTTGTCCCCTTCTTCCTTCTTCACCCCTCTCCCTCTGGCGATGCTCCGGCCCTGCCACAAAGTAGGACTGGTCTTGCTTCTGGAATATCTCTTCTATCTCCCTTCCGGGCATGCTGAAGGACAGTTCTTTCGCTTCCCTGTCTACGTTTCTCCATATGCTTTGTTTACCTAAAGAGGAAGTTCACATTATCAGGTCATCTAAAAAAAAATTTACTTACAAATTAGGAATTGTCTTGCAACACAGAAATATATCAGCTCTAAATGACAAAATTGAAAAACTAGGGTGTATACCAGCAAGGAAGTTCTTTTTGCTGTTCTCAGCATCGACTCCGAAACCAACTATCCTCACATTTGAGCTTCCGGTTGCTACAAAGGTGATCGGATGGCCTGCAGGGATTACCAGAACATCACCAACGTTTAGATTACCGCGGATTTTCTGGTAATGGACTTCTCCTCCTTCTTGTTCTTGTTCTTGTTCTTGCTCTCTTCCTTGTCCACGAGACCATGGGCTTTGGCCTTGTCTACCAAGATGAGGACATGCCATTTCAAATCGAGCATTTCCTTCTACAACCATAACCAACTTTGTAGATTTTGTGTTGTAGTATGGTAGCACCATTCCACCCTACAATAACAAATCCGAGTTTTTCAACTTATATACACCAAGAGTATAAAATTTGCAAAAAGGCTTGAGATATAAAAGAGTCGAGGCTTACTTGGTTAATGTTCATGAAACCAACAGCAGCATCCAAGTCCCTCAACTGCTCAAATCTTTCGGGACATGCTTCAAAGAACTGTCCAAATTTGCTTTCGAATAATGGGCGTTCCTTCAGCAAATTGAAAGGTCCTTGTGTTCTACCTTTAGTTTGCTGAGTGGAGCGTGAGGCGTGTTCGCTTATAGCTCTAATTTGCTCTTCACTGGCTTTGATTATTATCCCCTCCTTGTGTTGTCCAAATAGCCTCTCTAACTTGTCCCTTGGGTTCTAATCAAAACAATTAAGAACACTAAATATATGTATAAAAAAAAGACCCAATGCAATAGAGTAATAATTAGTTAAAAGGAGGCTCACATTGAAAGCACTCTCCAGGATATCGCTGCTGAATGCTTTGTAGAAGGTCTCCGGATTTTGACCTCCGGCACTAAAGTATTGCTGAATTCAAGATAAAAGACATTTTAGTATCCGATAACTTCTTATACTACGAGGAAAACACTACCACCACCACCACCAACATATGAAGAATAAAGTGTACGCAGACTTTACCCTTCAATGTACTACTGTCTCAATTTGAGAGTATTTTGTATTGAGCTAAAATAGAAACAAAACAACTACTACTAGTTGTAATATTATGATTTAAAGAGAATTTTCGTTACCTGCAAATTTCCAGGGGCATTGACGGACTTGGCGAGCACGTAAACAAAGAACTTTTCGTTGTTATCTTTGTTGAGCATGTACACATTCGAACCAGCACGCACCCTGATTACATCCCCCTTCTGCAAGTTGAACGAGTTTTTGTTATCTTGTTCCGCTATACTAATTATTCCTTGTCCTGTAAAAAGTTGAAATTTAGATAAACATTTTAATTTACTTATATAATAAAGAACATAATGAAAATGAACGTGACTAAATTACCTTTAACAACAACATATATGGCTTCACCATCACAGTGATGAGGCAACACGAAAGACTGAGGTTCCAATTCAAGGACCAAGACACGGTATTTTTCGATTCCTTTTAGAAGTTGGGATCTTTGATTGAATTTCTCGAGGATTCGAAAATCACCATGACTAGCTCTGTATTGAGACCTGAACCTTTGAGACTCGAATAAGTAGGGATTATTCGATTTTTCTTCTTGTTCCCACTCTGGGTTAGTTTCAACTTGTTGTCCTTTCTCTCTTTGGTACTCTTGTTGACAACGTTGTTGACACTCTTGCAGTTGTTGGCCCTGTTCTTCACTCTGGCACCTACGTTGGCACTCTTGGAATTTTCTATATCTTTTCTCAGGTCCACGATTGCCTGTTACGAAATTAAAAATAAAGACACTTTAATTTTCTAATTCTAAATTTAAGTAATGTCAAATGTATCAAATCGTCCTTTTATGAACTTGAAAGATGTAACATTGGGATCTTTGATTGAATTTCTTGAGGATTCGGAAATCACCATGACTAGCTCTGTATCGAGACATAAACCTTTGAGACTCGAATAAGTAGGGATTATTCGATTTTTCTTGTTGTTCCCACTCTGGATTAGTTTCAACTTGTTGTCCTTTCTCTCTTTGGTACTCTTGTTGACAACGTTGTTGACACTCTTGCAATTGTTGTCCCTGTTCTTCACTCTGGCACCTACGTTGGCACTCTTGAAATTTTCTATATCTCTTCTCAGGTCCACGATTGCCTGTTACGAAATTAAAAATAAAAACACTTTAATTTTCTAATTCTAAATTTAAGTAATGTCAAATGTATCAAATCGTCCTTTTATGAACTTGAAAGATGTAACATAGTAAGTTGAAAATAAAGTGTTAAGCCAAAAAGAAAAGGATTATTGTTTTGAAAGAGACTAAAAAGGAAAGTTCTTGAAATTGAGGAATTTGTAGTATGAATTTTCACTAACAATTTTCACTAACATTTTAAAATATATTTTTTCAAATGTATTTTTTCATTATATTGATTGGAAAAAAATTACAATTTATAATATTTTTCATATAATTTTTTAAAAGCTAAAATTTTATTTTAAAAAATTAAATAAACGTTCTTTTTGAAATTGAGAAATTTGTAATAAGAGAAATAATTTTGACTAACATCTCAAAATGTATTTTTTCATTATATTGATAGAAAAAGGTTACAATTTATAATATTTTTTATACAAATTTTATTTTAAAATATTAAATAAATATAATTTAATTTAACTCTAAAATTTAATCAAATACACTCTCAAAACTAAAAAAAAAAAGAACAAAAAACACACCATAACAATTTAAAAAAGAACAAAGAGACGGCATGACCACCATAACAATTAAAAAAAAAGAACAAAAGACAACATGACCACTAAAAAAAAGAAAAAACAATGTAAAATGATTATACAATGTACATAGAGATTAAAAAAAAAATCATTCGTCGAAGAAAACCTTTTTTAAAAAAATTAATAAAAAAGTATATATACAGATACATTAAAATATTATTTTTTTAAAAATAAGACAGATAAATTAAAACAAAAAAGACACTATAACAAACATTACCTAGATCATCTTCACCAGTCTCCCTTCCATGTTGTTGTTGCTCTTTCTTATACTGCTGTTCACAACGTTGTTTGCACAACTGTTTCTGTTGTCCTGGTTGTTGCCTCTCACAACGTTGTTGGCACTCTCTGAGTTTCTCTTGAGGGTCTTGATCACCCCTAGGGTTTTGATCATCATAGCATTGAGATACAAGGACCAAAGAGAGGATCAAGAAGAAGATAAATAAAAGCTTTGGTTTTGTGAAAATTGCCATAGTGAATGAAAAGTTGTAGTTGTAGTGAGAAATAAGGGATGAGGAAATGTTGATTTAGTGAGGGGGAATTTATAGTGGAAGAAATAGTGCATGCATGCATGCAAATTGACAAGTGTTGGAAGTGAAGAGTAAACGTGGAGAGGTAAATGGAGTGAAGTGGAAGTGTGAGGAGATAAGGCTTAGATATATTAGCTGGCCTGATGACGTGGAGTTACAAATTTTAGTGTATGAATTCTAAAAAAATGAAATATACTTTTTTTTTTTGTTATAATTGTGTGTAGATGTTACTATTTAAAAAGTTAAATAATCTTTTGTATGAATATAACTCTTTTAGAATTTTTAACAATATGTTTAAATTGTTGTATCTCATGTGACTTTTTTTTTTTTAATCAGTCGTAAAAGGAATAACATATTTCTATATACTACGTAATAATTTAATTTTAAAATGTGTCCATTTTATCCCTATTGAAATGATTTATAGATACACAAATATCTATCATTTATCTTAGACAACAAATTTCAAAAGTCTTCATTTCTTTCTTAAATTCTATGTTGGATCAAACTTATTAATATAAAATGGGACAGAGGAAATAGTAGTTATATACAAATTATGGTAGAATTTAAATAAGAGGGTGTGGAGGACATATATATTAAGGGTATACCGCTAATAGGTAGTGTAGTGTTGTTTTAGTTAAGGTAATTGGTGTTTGTTATTATGTTAGTTGTATTACTGTAGTTTTTATTTTTTATATCCATTATTATTGTTTAATTTTTTTAATACTTTTTCCTAATATATTGTGTATTATGTTTCGATTATTAAACTAAGCTATTATAGTGTTGCTTCCTTTCGATAGCTTTTACACTTCTTTTTGACTCGCTATAATTTCTTATTTGTATTTAAAATTGATATATTTGAGTTAAGGATGTCTTTTAAAATTAATCTCTCTACTCGATTATATACGTGTCACATGAAAAGGGGTGTAGGGAGAATTAATAATGGACAAAGAATTGATGATGTTATTATAATAAGATTATTAGCTGGCGCTGTGCTGTGGAAATATGCGGCGAGTTGATAAGTATTGATGTTACTTTGATGATTGCATTAAATAGGTGGGTGAATGTGGAAAATTGAAATAGCTGCCTAATTCTAATTTCTCTTCTTCCAAAATATCCAACTTTTAATTTCACTAAAGACAGATCTAAACTAGACTGGACAAAAAAAAAATCATTATGAATTTCAACATTAATCTATCATTAATAATTTGTAGCTAATACTCATCATATATATTAAAATAATTTGGACATATATAAATCACTAATTTTTGTTTTTTAGATGAGTGACAGACAAATTTGAATTATATATTGTAAACTTATTATTTTTTTAATTTATTTTTAAAAAAAAATACTTAAGCATATAGCCTATTAGTCAATAAAGTAATTAAAAATTCACACACATAAATACCTAAATTGTGCTTGCCTCGCAATTGAAATGACATGCGAGTCAGAATGTTACTGCTCGAGCAGGGATCTAAACTAACCACACAAGTCGAATATCATTCATGCGCGTCGTGCTATATGAACTCAAATGGAGTTAATTAACCTTATAAATGTCTATGAATGTATTAAGAATAATAACACTACACGGTTTCTATTAAAAAAAATAAGTAGCATCAGAAACTAATTAATGCTTAATGAAATATTTTTATTTTTGCTAAGCAGTATGGTTGTTGAGCTAGTGACGGGTGAAGTACATATTACTCCATTAATGATGAGGCAAAAAATATTAAATTTGTTTTGAATAAATCAATGAGACAAAATTTTATATAAAAAGATGTGTTGAGCTAAAATACAAAAAATGTACACGTGATGAAGAAAACACTTGGCAACGAAGACGCATGCATAAACGACGAAGGTTTGCCTCTTCATTTGTATCGTTTAGTAATTTACTAAATATAGTATATGTGCAAAATGACACTATTTGCCGCATCCCAAGAAAAAAGACATTCTAGCTGATGCAAATGTAATAATTAAAGCATGTCCATTATATACGGACAAACTTTTTAGGTGTCCACTATAACAAATATAATATTTAATTACGAAATTACTAGTTAGAACATGAAAGCCGTCACTAATTATTCAATTTTTATGACAATAATCATATTTTGTAGCTAAATATATGAGGAGTCGTCACTAATTATTCAATTTTTATGACAAAAATCATATTTTGTAGCTAAATATATGAGGCATAAATTTTAAGTGACTAAATATAAAATTTCATAGCAAAATTTTATCGGTTAAAACTTTTCACTAAAAAATAAGTTAACACCTTTATTGAATACTATTAGCTATAAATATAAAATGGGACAAAGGATAAATATATTCCTAAACTATCGTAACTGGTATGCAGATATCCTCATCATATTTTTGGGATATTGGTATTCCTACCGTTCAAAAACTAGAGCATATAATATACCCTTCACTCTAACGGAAGACTAAATAGGGATACGTGGTACAATCTTATCCGTCGGATCGATGGATAAGATGAGGGAAAAAGGACAAATATACCCCCAAACAATGGTAAATGGTATGCAGATACCTTTCGTTGTACTTTTGGGACATTAGTGCCCCTACTGTCCAAAAACTAGAGCATATATGCCCTTCACTCTAACGGAAGACTAAATAGGGATACGTGGCACAATCTTATTCGTCGATCTGATATTTAATAAATGTCGGATCTGTGGATAAGATTATGACACGTGTATGTCCGTTAGTATAAAGAGTATATATATATGCTCTAGTTTTTAGACGGCAGGGGCACCAATGTCCCAAAAGTATGACGGAAGGTATCTGCATACCATTTACGATAGTTCAAAGGTATATTTGTCATTTTTCCCATAAGATTATGACACGTGTATGTCTGTTAGTATAAAGGGTATATATGCTCTAGTTTATGAACGGTAGGGGCACCAATGTCCCAAAAGTATGACGGAGAGTGTCTGCATACCATTTACGATAGTTCGGAGGTATATTTGTCATTTTTCCTATATAAAATTATCAATACCACATTGTTTTGTACCAAATGATGTACCTAGTTTATAACAACGTAACTAATCAAAATTTGGACACGTAAAATTTTCGTGACATAAACTATGTTGATTAGGGGGTTGTTTTTAATGAACTTATAAAGAGCTTTGTTAAACAAAATGATTACGCGCATATAAATGGAAAAAAAAAAACTTAAGAATAAACTCAATCACCCAAATACATCATTAGAGACTTCACTATATAGTAACAATCATTTTGAATAGTGTAACAATTCTTTAATCAGCTATGCAGCATATATCTATTAAAAATATATTGTCTTTGTGAAGTTAACCTATATCGAAAATACATTAAAGAAATTCTTAAGTCAATTTTAGGTAATTATTCTGTGTAATTTTCAAATTTCAACTATAAATTCACGTGTTTGAAAGTATTGCATGTCAAACCTTAGTAGACGACGGATTAGAACATTTGCATTCTAATCAGATCAAAATTAAAAAAGCATATAGCCACAACACAGTACTTGATTATATAAGCATTTATTTAAAAAGAATTATGTTCAATATTAATTAATATTATACTGCTCATTATTTTTTCTTTCTCAAACTACTACTTTGAAATGATATTGTTTTAGCCGATGATCTCTCGGAAATAACTTTTTCATCGTCATAAGATAGAAATAAGGTTTGTGCGCATCTTACTTTCCCAAGTCTCTCCAGTAAGATTACATTGAAGAAGTATCCTTGGTGAGCTGTAAATTAGGACGTTGCTATTGCTAAGGTTATAAGGATGGAGAGCGAAGTTAAAAATTTCGTTACGGATATTCAAAATTTAATATATATGTTTGAAAAAAACAAATTGACCTATTTATTTCATATAATTTCTTATATATGTAATATAATTTTTTGATGAATGATTTCCAATTGACCATCCTGAACTATATGTGGCTACGTCACTGGTGGGGGGAGATGAGCTACTAGGTTTGTGTTAGGAAAATGGGGAAGAGAGAGGGGTATAGGGAAATTAAAGATTTCATGGGCTGGGTCGGGTATGGAGTTTTGGGCCGGGTTTTGAGCTAAGAGGACCAAACAAGGGAAAATTATATGAAATAGCAAATTATTAATTCAAATTAAATGTTATAATCATAGTTTATTTTAATTGTAATTCGCAACAAACTTTCCCTTTTTTTGCCATCTGATTCGGTATACAATTAGTCATTTTATATATTTCGGTATAAAATGTATAAAATGCGTTTGTGTTTGTATAAAGTTAGAGAAAAGTGTATATACAAATACAAATACATATATTTTCGTCCTATACACTTATAATTATACAAATACAGATCTTATTATACAAATTATAATGTATAAATGAATTTATACAAAACTGAACAATTTATATAAAATTGGATGTTTGTAGCGAATTATACATATCAAAAGCTCCATAGCAAATATAAAATTTGTTATGAAGCGCAATTATGAAATCTATAAATATAACATACAAATATAATTTTTATGTTTGTTATATGTGAAAGTTGTTCACCAAAGATTTTGAGAGTAAGAATTGGTTATATTAGGAGATGGCTTTTATTTTAATATTACAATTGTAGCCATCCATTGAAAACGTAGCCAAATTAATTCAAAATTAGTTTCAATTAAAACCTAGTAATTTTTAATATTGATTTAAAGTATAATTATGATGACTTTTTTTAAATTTAAATTAATTGAGGCTCATACATTTTAATCATGATTTTTTACTTTCATGAGTCATGCTCAATCACCTCTTAGCTCGGTGCTCATGACATGCTACAGAACCTCCCCTCCCCTGTGTCAAGGGAAGGGATCAAGCAGGACATAGCTAACGACATAGAAACCGACTCAACATCAGATGCAAAAGTTTACATTGCACACTACTACAAGAGAAGCTAAAAACCCTTACAACTCTTAAGACCACATTTATTTTAGTAGGGAAGTTATATGAGTATATATAGTACTCTCTCTAGGTAGGAGCCTTTTCTTATTTACTCACAAAGCTCTCTAACTTGGCAAACCATGCATCATTTTATTCTTAGTGCAAATCTTCCAAAACTTATTTAGAAAACAAAGTCCAAAATTGAAGACAAATATTGTTGTTTTTGTCCCTTCTTCCTCCTTCACCTCTCTCCCTCTACTGCTGGCGATGCTCCGGTCCGGCAACAAAGTAGGACTCCTCTTGCTTCTGGAATATGTCTTCTACCTCCCTTCCGGCCATGTTGAACGACAACTCTTTCGCTTCCGTGTCTATGTTTCTCCATATGTTTTGTTTACCTAGTATTTCAAATCAACCAAGAATTAATGACAGTAAATTTTACACTATCAAGTCACTTGAAAAATAACAACGTAACTATCAGATCACCTAAAAAAATTGAAAATAACTAACAATAATTATATATCTAGTTAGAAATGGAATGTGTTACATTCATGAAACTAAACATGCTAAGTTGTTATAGTAAATATTGGAACACTCTTAATATTGTAAAATATATACACCATTTGAATATTAGAGTAACATGTTATTAACATGAAAACTGGAATATGTTAAGCTGATGGGGATTACAATGTGAGAAATCAATTTCTCATCAACAAGGTGACAGTTCAGATAACCAACCAACTGAGCTACTAAGATTCCCCTGTAACAATAGAGAATATGTCAAAGAAGAGAGGAAACTAGGGAGTATATATACCTGCAAGGAAGTTCTTTTTGTTGTTCTAAGCATTGATTCCAAAATCAACTAGCCTCAAATTCGAGCCTCCGGTTGCTATAAAGGTAATAGGATGGCCTGCTGGGATTACCAAAACATCACCAACCTTTAGATTACCACGGACTTTTTGGTAATGGACATCTCCTTCTTGTTCCTGTTCTTGTTCTTGCTCTCTTCTTTTTCCACGATGCCCTTGGCCTCGGCCTTGTCTACCAAAATGAGGACATGCCATTTCAAACCGAGCATTTCCTTCAACAGCCATAACCAACCTTGTAGACCTTGTGTTGTAGTATGGTAGTACCATTCCACCCTGGAATAATATCTCATCGAGTTTAACTTATATACAACGACAATATAAATTTCTTAGCAAATACGCTTACTTGGTTGATGTTCATGAAACCAACAGCAGCATCCAAGTCTCTCAACTGCTCAAATCTTTCTGGAGATGCTTCAAAGAACTGTCCAAATTTGCTTTCGAATAACGGGCGTTCCTTCAGAAAATTGAAAGGTCCTAGTGTTTTACCTTTAGTTTGCGAGGCGTGTTCACTTAAAGCCCTAATTTGCTCTTCACTAGCTTTGATTACTATCCCCTGCTTTTGTAGTTCGAATAGCCTCTCTAATTTGTCCCTTTGGGTCTAATCAAAATAATAAAAAACACTGAACATTGTAATTGAAAAGACCAAACGTTAAACAAACTCACATTAAAAGCACTCTCCAGGATATCACTGCTGAATGCTCTGTAGAAGGATTCAGGATTTTCAGCTCCGGCACTAAAGTATTCCTGAATTCATAGATAGACATTTTAGCATCCAAAGAACAAACATATATACCCAATATAATCTCACAAAGTAGATCAGAACAACTTCTTATACTATCATGATTACGAGTGACAGAGTCAGAAATTTCACAAAGGGTGTTCAGGAATTGCTTAAGTACTTTTTTTTTGGGACAAATGAGTGTACCTCTTCTTAAAAAGTGAAAAAAGACATTACCGCTACCTCTACCTTGGAGATAGATAAGTTGTTTCCGAAGTTAACTTCTTGTACTACCTACTTTTGTAATTTGATTTTACGAAAATTAAACATAGTACTATTTACATGTAATTTGCCAGGAGCATTGCTGGACTTGGCCAGCCCATAAACAAAGAACTTCTCTTTTTTATCTCTATTGATCAAGTAGATAATCGAACCAGCTGGCACACTGAATACATCTCCCTTCTCTAAGTTGAAGGAGTTCTTGCCATCTTGTTCCGCTATACTAATTGTGCCTTGTCCTGTGAAAAGTTGAAATTTACTTTAATCAATTACCATTTCACTTTGTGATTTTAGTTACGATGATGGAGATGATTAAATTACCTCTAATAACAACAAACATGATTTCACCATCACAGTAATGAGGCACCAGGAGAGTCTGAGGCTCTAATTCAAGGACAGCAACACGGATTTTTTCTATTCCTTGTAGAAGTTGTGATCTTTGAGTGAATTTCTCGAGGATTCGTAAATCACCATGACTAGCTCTGAATGGAGACTTGAACCTTTGAGACTCGAATAAGTAGGGATTATTCGATTCTTCTTGTTCTCCTTTTTGTTGTCTCTCACAATGTTGTTGGTTTAGTGAAAATTGGCATAGTGAGTGAAAAGTTGTAGTGATGAGAAGTTTAGAAGATGAAGAGAAGTTTATAGTGAAGGAAAATGTGCATTACGTGCATGCATGCAAATTGAGGTATACGGATGGACAGGATAATCCGTAGTCGTTACAATCTTTTATAGTCTTTGTCTTCTGCCTTTTGGGTGACGGTGAGGCACTCTGTTGTGAATATTTTGTCTTTTGGGTGAACACTCTGCACTTTGTTTTGAATATTTTATACGCATTGGGTAGGTTCTGCCTTTTGGGTGAGGGTGAGGCACTCTGTTGTGAATATTTTGTCTTTTAGGTGAACACTCTGCACTCTGTTTTGAATATTTTATACGCATTTGATAAATTTCCTTCTGTGTAATACCTTGCAAATCACATAGAAGATGTAAATTGCATTAGACAGGCCTAATGAGACAAACTCGACTCAAAAGGTATTGAGATAGATTTTTTTGATAAATTAAGTAATGCATGGAATAGCCTTACTTATCGATGATTAGATTAAGTACATTTTAAAAATAAAAGTCAGGGACTATTTGGTACGCAGAATAGGATAGATAAATACATTTGTGAAGGTAAAATATCATATAGTAAATTAATTAGCAATTTCATTTTTTTTATATAAAAATAACTAGTTTCATTATTTCAACACAAATAATAAAATTAAATATTATGAAACTAATTTAATATTTATAACTAGACATAGAAAATGATCTCATAATTTATGTTAAAACGTATAGAAAGTTTCTTCTTAGTTATATCAAAGAGAGTGTAAAATTACATATATATTTATAATTTATAATAATTATATTTAACCCTTCTCGCACTATATAATTTTTCGATATTTTATAAATTTTTGATAAAAAATATTTACCTAATCATCCTTGTTGAGCTAGTGACAGGTGAAGTACACATATTAATTAATGAGGCAAAACATCAATCTGTTTTCATAAATCAATGAGACAAAAATTTACATAAAATTATGCCTTTGCTAAAATACAAAGTGGACACGTGATTAAGAAAACACTTGGCAACGAAGACGCATGCAGAAACGACGAAAATTTGCCTCTGCGTTATATTTTACTTAATTAACTATATTTTACTCTTATTTAGAAGTGGGAGTAGGGAGGACTAACAATGCATTAAAGTGGTTGTACAACGTGCATAGAATTTTGTACATTAACTTTTGGTTGCATCAAATTAGTTGTACAACGTGCAAAAATAATTGTACATTAACTTTTAAAAGTGACAATTACAAGGACTAATATTGCAATTACTTATAAACTATCTAAGTGGGCCCCACCACCTTCCACTTCAATATTGCATATTATATATTAATTACTATAGTATAAATCACTACTAATATCCAATATATTTATAAAACATAAAAGTGGGCCCCACCCTCTTCCACTTAAATACTCCATATTATATATTA
>JAJOOO010000166.1:0-12417 GCA_029582685.1 Solanum piurae | reverse complement strand
TGGACTGCTAAAAGATTGCTAACATGCCTAGAAAATAGGAACAACTATAACTAGTTATTAGGATAATGACTAAAAGAAAATTAATCTCCTATCAATCAGCTGAAGTCTCTGCCCCATTCCAAACAGATCCTGAGACACGTAACCACATCTCCTCCTAAATTAGGAGCTGCAAACTCCCAACTTTCTCTAAGATATTCGAATCTGCTAACATGAAATGACTTTGTAAAAATGTCCGCCACTTGATTCTCTGGATTGCAATAGAGTAAACCACTTCACTGTTTTATAAACTTCCCTTGAGAAATAAAACTTGATGTTGAAGTGCTTGGTCCTTCCATGAAACACGGGATCTTTGGATATGGCTATGACAGCTTGATTATCCACAGGATCTTAGTGCTTTTTGATTGCTCCAACTGCAAATTGATCAAAATTTTCCTAACCCATAGTGCTTGATTAACAGTGGCTGCTGCGATGAATTCTGCTTCAACTGGTGATTGTGCTACTATTTCCTGTTTCTTTGAGCACCATGAGAAACACCCTGATCCAAAAGAGAAACAATAACCAGATGTGCTTTTCATATCACCAGTTGACCCGCCCCAATCATTATCAAAATTCCACGGAGTTTGAAATTCTGACTTTTGCTAAATCTGATGCCATAGGTTAGAGTTCCTTTAAAATACCTAACCACTCTTTTGACAGCCATCATGTGCAATTCACTTGCACAACTTAAAAACCTGGATAAAACACTCACAGGAAACAAGATGTCAGGCCTTGTTGTTGTGAGATACATCAAACATCCAATTAAGCTTCAATATACTCCTTCATCAACTAGTTCAACTCCATCATCCTTTTGCAGCTTTTCTTTTTGATTAATTGGAGTACTCACACTTTTGCATTCTTCCATTCTAAATCTTTTTAGAATCTCCTTCATACATTTCTTTTGACAAACAAAGACTTCATTCTGAGTTTGCTTGATCTCCATTCCCAGAAAATAAGTCATCTCTCAAAGATCAGTCATCTCAAAGACTTTCATCATCTCCTCTTTGAATTCTTCAATCAGCCCTGTATTATTTCCTGTCACAAGTAAATCGTTGACATACAGGGAAATAATAAGAAGGTTAGAGACAACTTTCTTGACATAAATAGTCGATTGACTTGAGCTTTATTCAAAACCTAAGTCTAGCAAATGGTTATCGACACAGCTGTACCAAGCTCTAGGAGCTTGCTTTAGTCCGTATAGAGCTTTCTTTAACAGATAAACCATATCCTCATGTCCTGGTACGTTGAACCCTTCTGGCTGCTCAACATATACTTCTTCCTGCAGTAGACCATTCAAGAAATAATCTTTATTGAACTGTAAGCTGATTAAATAAGTAGAGGAGCAGTACAATTGAAACAGAAAATGGACTGCTAAAAGACTGCTAACTTGCCTAGAAAATAGGAACACCTATAACTAGTTATTAGGATAATGACTAAAAGAAAACTAATCTCCTAACAATCAGCTGAAGTCTCTGACCCATTCCAAACAGATCCTGAGACACATAACGTATAGAAAAAGCATATGATCATGTGAATTGGGGGTTTCTAATCAACACCCTCAGGAGAATGGGATTTGGGGAGAAGTGTATCAGATTTTGCATCTCAACTGTAAAGTTCTCAGTAGTGATTAATGGATCACCGAAAGGTTTTTTTGCAGCACAAAGGTGAATAAGACAAGGGGACCCTCTGTCCCCTTTTCTGTTCATCCTAGCCATGGAGGGTCTTAATAATATGATTAAGACAACAAAGGTCAATGGCTGGTTATCTGGTTTGAAGTGGCTAAAAACAATCGAGAAAGTCTAGAGGTGACACATCTACAATACATAGAATACACAGATAATACATTGATTTTCTGTGGTGCAGAAGAGGAACAATTAAGATTCTTAAGAGTAATCTTAGTACTCTTTGAAGGCTTCTCAGGTTTGCACATTAATTAGGAGAAAAGTCACATTTATATATCTAGGGATGCCATTGGGGGGCCAATCGAGGTCCAAGGGAATTTGGGACAATGTTCTGGAAAGATGTGAGAGGAAATTATCAAGATGGAAGTTCAATACTTGTCTAAGGGGGGAGACTCACTTTGATCCATGCTGTGTTAGATGCTCTCCCAACCTACATGCTTACCCTTTTCCCCATCCTAGAAAGGCAATACAGTGGCTAGACCAAATCAGGATAGCCTTTTTTTGGCAAGGAAATAATACCAGGAAAGGTTATCACTTAGTCAAGTGGTAAGAACTCATCTCAAGAAAGAAACAAGGTGGCCTACGCATTAAAAATCTGAAGAACCAAAGTAAAGCTTTGAAAATGAAGGTGGTTGTGGAGATATGCCCATGAGACACTCTCTATGAAAAAATGTGATCAGAACAAAGTATGGAACATTGGATGGGTGGATGACTGAACAAGCAAACAATCCTTATGGTGTCACTGTTTGGAGATCTATCAGAAATTGGTGGCCCATTTTACTTAACCACACTACCATTAGTGTATGTGATGGTAATAAAACCATCTTCTGGAAAGATAGGTGGTTAAGTCTTGCAGAGAAGTTCCCTGATCTGTTTGATTTAGTTATCCACAAGAACAGAACAATAGCTGACATGTGGGCATTCCAAGGCTGGGAATTACATTTCAGAAGAAACTTGAATGATTGGGAAATTTCTAGACTGATTGAGTTCTTCAAAACTCTTGAAGCTTTTCAAGGTCTAAAGAATGGGGTGGGCAGACTATGGTGGAATGGGCACAACAAAGGGGCATACAAAGTAAGTTCAGGGTACAAACTTCTGAACTCAACAGTGGCACGAAACTCTATGTAGCCATGGAAACAAATATGGAGAACCAAAGCACCTTTGAAGGTGTCATATTTCTCATGGTTGTTAGCAAAAGAAGCTGTCTTGAAACATGAAAACCTAAGAAAGAGGAACACTATCTTAGTCACACGGCAGTGGGACATTTGTTTTTGCATTGCAGAATCACTGACCAGCTATGGAAGATTTTCATTAATCTCAGAGGCATACAATGGACAATGCCTAGCAAGATTGTTGACACTCTATCTAGTTGGGAAGAAGCTGGGAAGGGAGCTAAAAACAGGAGCTACTGGAGAACCATACCAGCTTGTATATGGTGGACCATCTGGAATGAAAGAAATGCTAGGTGTTTCGAAGACAGGAGTAGAACAGTGCAGAAAATTAAAACAGATTGTATTCTTCTTTTGTGTTTTTGGTGTACAAAGAACTCTCCTATAGATGCAGAAAATATCCTCAAGTGTTAGAGTCATGCTAGGATTAGGAGTTCTTTATTATATTGCTATGCTTTGACTTGCTGTAAAGGTGTTTAGCACTACCTAAGTGCTGAGTTATAATACAAATGTTACTTGTTCAAAAAAAATAAAAATAGATGTTTCGGCATTAAACTGGAGGACTCCTGTCTTGTAGGCTTGTGATACTATGAAGATCAGGTTTTTGTATCTTTCCAAGCGTTATAACTTTGCTCTCTATAAATATGTTTTTATTGCCATTGCAATGACCAAGAGAGACTATCTGTGATCGACCTTGACTTATTCTCATTCTTGTGTCAGATGGTAGAATAATGGAAATAAGGCTATTGACCTTGAAGTTTTTGTGGTATTGTGACACTTTATTATTGCAGGGTTGTTAGCCAGGTTGATTACCCTTCATTGGTTGATTTAAGGGGGCTTCTTCTGGACTTGGTTGCCCAACTCCTTGGTGCCTTATCAAGGATCAGGTAAGTGAATTGTACTCCTACCTTTATAGTCCAATATTTTCAAACTCACTCACTTGATCCCAACTTGAATGGAATTTATTTTAACAAGGATAAATAACAAGTTTCATGAGAGTTGTATGTGAGCGGTAAAACCTCACCCTATACACATCATACAGTTTGTGTACTTCACTTCACAAATGATTGATCAGTGAGAATGTCAAGTTCAGCCACGTGTTTCATTAATGTGAGGTGTTAACGTTTCCCCTTTCTCTGTCACCAGATTTAGTTCAGTGACAGAGCGCTTCTTCATGGAACTCAACACACGGCAGATAGATACTAGTGTTGCTAGAAGTGAAACACTAAGTATTATAAATGGAATGCGCTACTTGAAGCTTGGGGTATGCGGTATTTTATTTGACTGAATTAATTTGCATTGAGGTACTGTAAAGATAAAGATATTTCCAGGTAAAGACAGAGGGTGGACTGAATGCTTCAGCTTCCTTTGTGGCTAAAGCTAACCCACTTAATCGTGCTCCACATAAACGAAAAAGCGAACTTCATCATGCCTTATGCAATATGCTATCAAACATCTTAGCGCCTCTTGCAGATAGTGGAAAGGGTCAATGGCCTCTTTCATTCATAGATCCTGCACTAACTTTATGGTACGAAGCTGTGGCACGAATAAGGGTTCAGCTCATGCATTGGATGGACAAGCAAAGCAAACATATTGCTGTAAGCATCTTAAAAAGTCCAATTAGATTTTTGAGAACTTCCACCTGTCTTACTCTGGTGTTTTTCCATCTAAGATGAAAAATAGATGAGGTGAATAGCAGATCAAATTAACCTATAGAAAATTCTCAAAATATTTTAGCTGGACTACTTTAATGTTTCCTGACTTCTTGACCAAGTTGTCCCTTTCTCATTCTGTTGTCCACAGTGCATGCTGTTTTCTTACACTTTTGTTTCTGGACAATGTTTTCTGGTTGCTTTTTTCTCATTCTGTTTACTCTAATTTGTATATGTTTTGCAACCCAGGTTGGCTATCCTTTAGTTACACTTCTCCTGTGTCTTGGTGATCCGCATTTTTTCCTCAGTAACTTTGGTCCTCATATGGAGCAACTCTATAAGCATTTGAGGGTAAGCTTTGGGAATAAAGTAAAAAGTTACTGTAGTTGCTTCTCACTTTCTCTTTTGCATCAACTGAGTCATGTATCTACTTATGCAGTTGCTATGGGTAAGATCATTGAAAGAATAATATAACATTGGTCTTTCTGTAGGACAAGAGCCACCGATTCATGGCTTTAGACTGTTTACACCGTGTCTTAAGATTTTACCTGAGTGTTCATGGTGATTCCCAGCCTCCAAATCGTGTATGGGATTACCTAGACAGTGTGTCGTCCCAACTCCTTACAGTTCTCAGAAAAGGCATGCTTACCCAAGATGTGCAACATGATAAACTAGTAGAATTCTGTGTGACCATTGCTGAACACAACATTGATTTTGCTATGAACCATACGATCTTGGAATTGCTGAAGCCAGATAGTCCGAGTGAAGCCAAAGTTATTGGTCTTCGTGCTTTGCTTGCCATTGTCATGTCTCCTACCAGCCAGCATGTTGGATTGGAAATTCTTCATGGTAAATATAGTGCCCTTAGTTTCTTGGTATTCTTTTGTTCATTGTTTTGGCCTTGTTATTCTGGAGTCATCATTTTGTTATGACCAAAATTGACAGCTCGTGGTATTGGCCACTACATCCCAAAAGTGAAGGCTGCAATTGAGTCAGTTTTGAGATCTTGTCACAAGACCTACAGCCAGGCTCTTCTTACTTCCTCAAGGACCACCATTGGTAATCATCTTAAATACGTAGCTTATGTTCTTGAACCTTTATATGAGCTTGCGTATGTATGGTTGAGTTGCATACTTGATTTTGCCAATTTCTCAGAATTCAATATAAGAACTTTGTAAATATTTTGGTTTATTTACAATCTTTTTGAGATGCTTTTCTCACTGCTCAGAAGACATTGTTTGTTGGTCAGCTGTTATTCTCACAATAGACCTATAGAGACATACATCTTTGACGCCGCATACATTACTTAAGTTGGTCAAGCCTCGTTGAATTCTTTGCTTTCTCTGTCTGTTCATATATTGATATATGCCATTTGAACTATGAATCACTGAACTCTGAAGTATATGTGGATTTTCGCAACTAAAATACACCAAACATTGCCTATGTAATCCTCACATAGGTAGAACTCTGATTTGGGCAGTTCTCAATATGATTTTGGGACTCAGATGTCTTGTGGTGGGTAATGCAAATACGAGAAATATACTTTTGGTTGAATACATGTTCCTTTGTTTCTCTGTGATGTGAATGATAACATATTGTGACTGATGTACTTGAGACAAGATATAACCAAGCTCCCTTCCCCGTGGCTTTGTTCTGAAGCCTTGCTGCCTCCTACTGGCTATGCCTTACAACTTCCTCTCCTTTCAAACAAGTAGGCAGGTCCTGGATTTGTTAACCTGGTTTCCAGGTTTTCCTAGCTAGTATAACAATTCTCACCAAATATATTTATCAATTAAAAAAATCAATGATGAGCAAAGATATGATTTCTTATTTATTTTTGTCTTATATCGATTCTAACCAAAGATAGTTACACAAAAGGGTAATGCTGGAGCAAATATATGATTTCTTATTTAGGTTGTCCACAGTACAATATGAGGTTCATAGGAGAATACAACAACTAGAGTGAGGTGTTAGCTCCGAGGCATTGTGCATATTTTATTTTTTTATTTAAAAAATAGAACACACAAATTTAAAATGTGAAAAGACATTTTAAATATATTCCGATAAAAAATGTTGAAAAATATACTGAGCTCAAAAGCAATATGTTCAGCGATTTTGTTAAATATACATTCTAAATAAAGACATACTAAGTCACCAAATTTAGAAAATAAATTAAAGATTATTTTCAGTCAAATACTAAAATATAATCAAGAGTTAAGTGTTTATGGGTGCACAAATTGGACATTATAAGGTGCAGAGCATTGAAAATGTGTACTAGACAAATATATCACCTTTTAAGGGATTAGTATAATGTGACTTGAGCCCCAAGGGTTGCCTTGAAGTGTTTTAGAGCCCACCTCACTTTGCTTAAATTTGCAATCCTTACAACATTCAGCGGTTTTTTTTGTTTGGAGAGAAGTCATGTGTTGGATTGTAATGTAGCAATAAACATTATACAAACCAAATCAACGTTTATGATTTGGATTTTGTAATTGAAACCTTTAGATGTTTGTTCACCATCCAACATCTTTTTGGCCATACCTCTTAGTATACTTGCCTTTTCACATACCGTTAATCCCCTAGAGAATATTTTCTTATCTTATCTTTGGATCTCTTCATTCGAATTGCCTCTAGATTGTCTCAAAGGGAATTTTGTGCCAAATTGGTGTAATATAAATGCTTTTGTGCCACAGATGCTGTAATAAAGGAAAAGTCTCAGGGTTATCTATTCCGCTCAGTTCTGAAGTGTATACCATATCTGATCGAAGAAGTTGGCCGAAGTGATAAAATAACTGGGATAATACCTCAACATGGTATCAGTATTGATCCAGGTGTGCGTGAGGAAGCTGTACAGGTACTCAATCGCATTGTAAGATACCTTCCACATCGTCGATTTGCAGTTATGAGAGGGATGGCAAACTTTATTATGCGTCTTCCAGATGAGTTCCCTCTTCTCATTCAAACGTCTCTGAAGCGCCTTTTGGAACTTATGTGTTTCTGGAGAGCTTGCCTAACTGACGATAGGGTGGAGTATGATGTTTCAGATGCAAAGCGTGTTCAGAGAACTGAGGGATTCAAGAAGTTTTCTTTCCATCACTCCCAAACAATTGAATTTCATGCTTCGGAGATAGATGCAGTTGGTCTTATATTCCTTAGTTCTGTGGATAGTCAGATTCGACACACAGCACTGGAGTTACTGCGTTGTGTCCGTGCCTTGCGAAACGATATTAGGGAACTTTCATTGCACGATCGATCAGATCATATCTTGAGAAATGAAGCTGAACCCATATTTATAATTGATGTTTTAGAAGAGAATGGGGTATGCAACATCTCTTTCCTTTGTAGTGCATTCTGAGCATTCAGGTACCTCTGTTATTTCTGATTAAGAAATTCAGGTATTTATCTGGTAAGGAGCTATTTGTTTTTGCAGGATGATATAGTTCAGAGCTGTTACTGGGATTCAGGGCGTCCATTTGATCTGAGGCGAGAGTCTGATCCTGTACCCCCTGATGTTACTCTCCAATCTATACTGTTTGATAGCCCCGATAAGCACAGATGGGCTCGTTGTCTTAGTGGGCTTGTCAAGTATGCTGCTGAGCTGTGTCCAAGTTCTGTTCAGGATGCAAAGTAAGCCATTTGTGTATGGAGATCTAAGACGTGAAAGTTGTGCCTTTAAGCATCATTTATCTTTTATAAGCGATTTTTTGGGTATACTTGGGAAAGTCTAAACAATTCTGTTGTAGAATGATTTGTGTGTAATGGTTTGGTCCAACTATAATACTGCTGATAGAAGAAAAAAGATTCATGTTAAAAAAATTTCTTTACTTGTCCTTAGAATCATGAATTAGAGTCTCTTCTCTGCAAGAAAAAATCTATGCATGCAATTTGACATGGAATACACGTCTGCTATTTTTTGGGATGAGATGAACATTGTATTTATTTGGTGTTTTACCTTGATACATTCCTTCGACTGTGCCATTTTGTTCTTTATCAGAGATAACAAATATTTCATGTTCAATTTCCTGTTCATTGATGCAGCTCCTGTTTTTCAAAATTTCGAATTCAAGCAGTTTATGCAGATGGCTAAATGTTCCACTTTGTTTGCTACCTGCAGACTGGAAGTTATTCAGCGGCTTGCTCATATCACTCCTTCTGATTTGGGCGGAAAGGCTTATCAATCACAGGACACAGATAATAAGCTAGATCAGTGGCTGATGTATGGAATGTTTGCATGCTCATGTCCACCTGATAGTAAAGAAGGTGGTGGTTCAGCAGCTACAAAAGAACTTTTTCACCTAATCTTCCCATCCTTAAAGTCTGGTTCCGAACCAAATATAGTAAGTAGTGGCTACATAAAAGCTTTCAGGTGGTAATAAGGTTGTTAGGCTCTGTATGTGTTTATTTCTCGATGTAAATGTTAACGCATAGGATAATATATTAACAATCTAATCTTAAATGACTGATGGTATTAAGATCTTTGATTGTTGAAGACTTGCGATTGAGATCAGTGTAATGAAGTTGGTGTCGTTTCTCTTTATTCTTGTATTTCATGAGTATTTAAGAATCCTTTGACTGAATTTTGGTCTTCAAACTTCCTGCAGCCTCTATCTAGGACAAACATATAATGCCTTTGGAACTTGAAAGAATGTTAAAGCACCAGAGTTTATTTGTAAGAATTGGAAAATACACTAAATAAACACTGGGCTGATATCAAGTTACAATTTATGTTTTCAGTTTGATAAATAATCCTTGAGCTGTTCCCTGTGATGACACTGGTTATTATCAGGAGATCCTCTATATACTGTCATATGCGTAGATATTGAAAAAGCTGTTCAAAGTTTTGTGTCTCTGAAATATTTTTCTGAGAATAAGAGCCTAGGAATATGGGTGATGGTTTGTGTATTAGTATTTCATGATGCTGAGAGAAGTAGGAGAGAATCAGAACTTCTCATTGTATGTTATCAATGTGTCAAATAATTTGTTCTTTTTGCTTGTTTTAGCATGCAGCTACCATGGCTCTTGGCCGCGCCCATCTTGAAATATGTGAAGTCATGTTTAATGAGCTTGCGTCTTTCATCGACGAGGTCTCTCTGGAGACAGAAGGGAAACCAAAATGGAAGGTACTCTTTTTGATACTTCCCCATCATTGTTCTCCTTTTGTGTCATCTTCCCTATGATTTGATGTCAGTAATTGAGTGCTTGATTCATCCTTTCCTTTTCTTCCTTCTTTGGATACGCGGGAGTGTCATGAGTTTCTATCTACTTCATGGCATAGATTTCCGCAAACAGTATGAACATGGACCTTCTTAGTCCACTTGGAAAACTGAAGGCTTGGATTGGAAGCCTTTTTCTTCCTTTCCTAAATGACATGTTAAGGTGAACCCTTGGAGGTTAAAACCAGAGAGTGCAGCCACCAACTTGATGCAAAGTTGTAGTAATGAAACTTGTTAGTGAAGGGATAACATCAAGAGTTCTCACACTAATCAATTTACATCGACTGACATCCATGTGTTTAACATCTCCTTTATAACAAATGCCCAGGTTTGGAGAAATACATTTCTTGCATGCTAAGGGCATCTCCAACCCTATTCTCTATTTTACTCTCCAAATATAGAGTTCTCTATTTTTTCAGACAATCAACTCCAATCCAATTCTTTATTTTACTCTCTAAAAAAGAATCTTTTTTCTCTTTCCTCAATATTATATTATTATTTCTATTTCAATTTTATTTTCCTATTTCAATAATCACCCTATAATCTATATAATCTTCATGTAATATAAAATTTTCTTCTTATCAAATCTTTCATTTAATAAAAAATTATTTTATTCTAAATTTCTAAATAACATAAATTGCAACAAATATTATATATAATACATATAAACGAACAATTCAAATCAAAATGAAATCATTGATGAAATACAATTACATAATAAATATTGCATCATTGAAAAAGTTATTTTAAATTTTAATATTCAACTTTCAAGATTATTACGTTTCTCCCATAAATGCTCTATTAATGCATTACGGAGTTCAAAATGAGTAACTTTTTGTCCTTATTTTATTTGTGTAGCTAAAAATTGTTTTAATTAACAATTTCATTTGTATCCAATTATTTTGTATACTACCCCCTCCGTTCCTATTTATATGTCACCATTTTTTATTTCACGTGCATTAAGAAATTAAGTAAGTTTACTATTTTACCCGTATTTAATTTTTCTTGAAGTCAACTTTTCAATCAATGAATATGAATTAATTTATTCTGATTAATTAATTTGACCAATGAACATGAATTATTTACTTAGTTTTTCTATATTGGTCAAATGTATATTTTCAAGGCTAATAACTCACAAGGGTAAAATAGGAAAAATATTGTAATTTATGTATTGATTTTATGAAATGACAAGTATTATGGACTAACTATTTATAGTAAGGATGACATATAAAAAGGAACGGAGGGAGTAATTACTTCCCCTATTCCATTTTGAACTATTGCATCAAGTATTTTCAGGCTCATTAAAAAGTGTAGTTTAATAATTTATCACTTTAACATAAAAGTGGATTGTTGGAATTATCATGTAAACTTTGTGCATTCTTCATAGTAAAGTAATTATAATTTTAAATCACATATTTAAAGTGACAAAAAATTTTAAAAAATCAAATTAGAAAAATTGTCAATTCGGGATGGAAGTAGTATACTTGTCAATAATATGTTTTTAGATATTATATTACTTAGAAAATAATTTCAAATATTAGACATTTAATTCATAGTCTTATATAATATAAATGATTTTAAATTAAATATTTAAAGTCCTATTTTTTTTTTTTTAAATAAAATCAAAAAATTATTAATTCAGGTGGAAATTGTAACTTGTCAATTATATATTTTTAGATGTTATATTACATTAGAAAATAATTGCAAATTATAAAGACTTAATTAATGATATCAAAGAAATAATATTGAAATAATAAAAAAGTAAAATAGAGAGGTGAATAGTAATTCTCCAAATTTGGAGAACTTGTCACGACCCAGGGGTACCCCTAGATGTAACATGGTGCATAGAACCTTGAAGGACTCCATACAAGCCACTTAGTTCTCATAACATAAGAATTAGAACAATAAGAGTAAAACAATAGTCCAAGTCCAAACATTTTTATAAAAGAAAAGCGGAAGTCTAAAACTCATGTGTCATCATAGCCATCTAATACAATAGAATGAATTGGGCCTAGCCCATACATCATGTTCAAAAGAGAAAATACATGAAAAGATAGTGAATCAATAAAACTCCATCCTCGAAGCATGAGGACTCACCAAAGCTCGGGAAATATATCCAAGAATCAACACTAGCCACGAAACTCGGAAACCTGACTGCCGGACCCTACATTTGGGAAAAATGTAGGCAAGAGTATACGTTAGTACAAGACAATGTACCAAGTATGATAGCGATGCATAAAAGTATTTAAAACATGCAAAAAGGGACATCTAATACAATAGAATGAAATTGGGCCTAGCCCATACATCATGTTCAAAAGAGAAAATACATGAAAAGATAGTGAATCAATAAAACTCCATCCTCGAAGCATGAGGACTCACCAAAGCTCGGGAAATATATCCAAGAATCAACACTAGCCACGAAACTCGGAAACCTGACTGCCGGACCCTACATTTGGGAAAAATGTAGGCAAGAGTATACGTTAGTACAAGACAATGTACCAAGTATGATAGCGATGCATAAAAGTATTTAAAACATGCAAAAAGGGACATCTAATACAATAGAATGAAATTGGGCCTAGCCCATACATCATGTTCAAAAGAGAAAATACATGAAAAGATAGTGAATCAATAAAACTCCATCCTCGAAGCATGAGGACTCACCAAA
>JAJOOO010000162.1:0-23045 GCA_029582685.1 Solanum piurae | reverse complement strand
ATTCAAGGAAAGTTAAGATCAAAGTCAAGAGAAGTAAGAGTCAAGTCAAGAGAAGTTCTTAGAGTTTTCCAAAAGTCTTTCGCAAACGTTTTAACTTTGTTTTAAGACTTAAGTTTTACGTTCAGTAAAGAGTAAGGTTGAAGTTCATTTCTTCAAAAGTATATGGGGACTAAGTATTCCCAAAGAGATTTAAAATGTTTTCACATTTAAATAAGAACAAAAACTGAGATTTCCAAATAGCCTTCGGGCTAGTTTTCAGAAAAAAAATAATCGCTTTCTAAATGAAGTAAGAGGGGAAACTTTGATTTCCAAGATAGCCTTTGTGCTAAGTTTTTGAGCACTAATATCAAATCACATAAGAAGTATGTTTTTAAACATAAGAGCTAGTATATTTTGGGAGTAGTATTGAGCACTGAATTGGGGGTGAGCATGAGTTCAGATAACTCACATCTCCATAAAATCATGTAGCCACCATGGGTAGAAAAGGGTCATACTTTTTAGATGAACCCTTTTCACAATAGACTAGTGGATCCACTTAGCAGTTAAGGTCCTATACCTCTGGCCGGGTATAGGATGCGCTGGAAGCGTGAGGTAGATCGATGTATCATCAATATAGCTCTTATGTGATGGTTGTCGGTTAGAGAAACTCCCACATAAGTTATTGTATTTGTATATACATTAGTTTACTGTATTTTACATACATTTCAGAGTTATGTTGTATCCTTGTATATACACAGAGTGAATTCATGTTTTTAAACAGTTTTTCTTTATATTGCACTTGTTTTAAACTGCTTTATATTGAAATTAGTTCAGTTAAGTATTCATGAGTTGAGAAGAGCCAAGGTAAGTGTTTCTTTCAGATTTCCTTTCAAGCGTATGTAGTTTTAGCATTCCAACTCTCATACTCATACATTCAATGTACTGCTACTACTTGACATTCATCTTCTTATGATGTAGACGCAGGTAACTAGGATCGGCATCCAGCGCATCGTTGATCCAGTGAGCAGTTCAGAGTCTGTTAGTGAGCCTCTTTGCATTTTGAAGGATCCCTTTTGTTTTCTTTCAGTATAAGATAGTTTATTAGGATGTCGTGGGCCTGTCCCGACATCCATCTCAGTTGTTTTAGAGGCTTCATAGATAGTCAGTCAGATGTTAGTTCATTCATCATCATTATGTTATTCACTTATGTTCAGATTTGAGTTGCCATTTTGGCTAAGTTAAATATTTATTTACAAAACATTATGAGTTCAGTTTGATACAGTTAACCTATTTAGCATTTGAATTCTTTTCTTATTGCATATAGTCTTCCACTGAGTAAGTAAGCCAGGTCAAGGATTCACTTAGGGCCAGCAATGGTTCTCGAGTGCCAGTCCCGCCCAGGGTGTAGGCTCGGGGCATGACATGTAGGTCCAACGTTCCTACCTTTCACACTCGTGGCTATATATATTTGGGTGCTTCAAGTGATTGGTGAGTCCTCATGTTCTGAGAACCGATACAATTTATAACTTCATGTAATTTTATCTCAGACTTTGTGTGTGATGTATGGGTTACGTCCTAATCATTTTCCCTTTTGATATATTAAATGGTTTTGAGATGTATGTTAGACTTCTGCTTGTCAAACATTTTATTTATGAAATGTTATCTATTAAAATATTTACTTCTATTATCTTGTATGATTTATGCTAAGTGTCTTGGGTAGGGACTCTCGGGATCCTATACGTCATGTTACACCTAGGGTGTACTTTGGATCGTGACACTCTATGGGATATGCGGAGCTATAATAGATAAGCATTTAAATCATTTAAAGCAAACACTAAAACATTGTTCGAAAATACTTGACATAAATGACAAGTTCCAATAAAACATTTGAAAAAAATGTTGTAAACAATCTTACTATATCTCTCTATGAAGCCTCTAAAATACCAAGATAGGTGGTGGAACAAGACACAAAAAAACTCAAAAAAAATCAATAATAGAACTAAATAATCAACTAGAGTCCTCCTGAAGCAAGGAAGTCTCACCTGAAGTTGTTGGAAAGTGGAGTGATCTCAACAGAGCGTGTGTTGATGATCCTGAACATATATATTTGTATCATGAGATGATGCAGGTCGAATGACATCAATACATTGAATGTACAATATATAATATGGCTGAATAAAACAATAATTGAAGTGATGATTGAATATAACTCAAGCGAAACAAGATATGAACAAGTAGCGAAAACCATTTGTTCTTTTAATATAAGCTATGCAATGAAAGCAAGATAAAAAATAATTAACTTTACTCTTGTTGGGAGCTTCTCTAACCGACAGCCATCACTATGAGTCTAACGATGGTACCACATTCCACCCACGTTTCTAGGGCCATCTGATACCTTGCCGAGGTATATGATGATAACTATAACTATGGATCTATCCAATTTGCCTTAGAAAGAGGCTTTGAGGAGTTAACCGAAAGTTGGTATGATCCTATCCTACTCTTAATACATAGTTTATGGGGCTTTTAGTTAAAAATAGACTCTTACCCAATTTGATGCTCAATACTACTCCCAAAATAATCAATACCACATGCTCAATAGTCCTATTTTAGAGAAATTACCTTTGATTCACTTTACATTACTGAAATGTTTTTCAAAAAAGGAATCAATTATGCTTTTTTATTCTCAATTTATAAATAATGCATATGAAATCACTTATGTCCTTTTAAAAATCCTTTCCAAAATTATGCATTTTGAAAGAATGCTCATGGACTTACTTTCCAAATTCGCAGTCAATGTATAGGAAAAACTCATATAGGAACATTTAAAATATGACTTTCAGAAAAATTCCCAATAAATAGGGTTCATGTGAAAATATAAGAATCTCAATGCATAAAGTATTGTAATTCATAATCAAAAAATTAGAATACGGAATAAGAACACAATTTGTATCTACAATTTCATAGAAACTTTAGGTAGAATACTGAACTGAACTCTAACTGACTAAAATTAGATGTAGGGAATAAGGAAGAACTTAGTCCATCACTATGATTAGCCTTACATGCTTGAAAGAACAAAGTTCTTGAAGAAATTGGAAGAGCGATTGAAAACCCTACATTTCTCCTCTTGGATCCTTGATTTAAGACTTGGAAGCATTAATGAGAGTAATATGGTTGATTAATACTGCTTAGAACCTTATTTAGGTGTAAAAACATTGGGTTTAGGCTTAGAAGGAGTGAGAACAGACTGAACTACCCCTCTTAAAAACCTATCGAAAACCTTCCACGGGGCATCTATGGTTTGTGGTATAATCTATGGACCATAGATCCCATCAATGGAATCCATATTGAAATCTTAAGGTTCAGAATTTCATTCTATGGGATCAAACTACAACCCGTAGATAGGTCGCTAAGAATTCAATCAAATATGTTAACTCCCATTACTTTTCCATGAGTAATAGTACAGGTCATAGAAACTTCTACGGCTCGTAGAAGTGTTTTGTGGGTAAATGACTCAAAAAACTCTGTTGTGGTAGTCTCTGGAAAAGCGGTCATAACCTTTTACTCCGAATTCGAAATGAGCCAAATGTGGCGGCATTGGAAAGACGAATCATAGTACTTTAATTTTATAGGTGATGAGCCATCTGATTCCTTATGTCAGGAGAGATATGATTGTTCCAAGTTTACCTAAGTAGAATCTTATATTTAAACTTTATTAGTAAGGAAGATTTCAAATAAACTTTGTGCTAGGAGATTCTAGTGACCTTAATTCATATCCAAATCCATTCTCACACTAACGAATTGACCTTAACACCTAAGAACAATTTAAGAATCACCCGATACAACATTATACGCAAATGAAGAATGGTTTGGGCCTTCGCTTAGAAATTTTTGGGGAGTCATGATATCTACCCATTCGCATCATTCGTCCTCGAATGATGGTTGGACTAAGCATGGAAGGGGTAGGAAAAAGTTTAACAACCCAATTTAATGAAAAATACACAGAAACTCATTAACTCTAAACACCGAGGAGTCACTGAATTGAATGAGTACTTTAGGAAGAGTTAATACCTTGGACTGGAACTAAATTGGAGGAAAAGATATGAGGGTATCTACTTTTCATATCCTCTTCATGTCACTCCCCAAGCCTACACTATGAATGTAGCCAACACTTGAGAACCATTGATGATCCTTAAGCAAACCCTTGTCCTAGCTGACTACTTAGCCGAAGAGTAACTCAAGAAAAATTAAGCTTTAAACAAAACTAACCCTTTTAATCTCAAAGTACTCAACTATCTCAAAATACTCCGAAAACAATAATAGTTGAAATACAGTTTAACAATGGAAATACTAAAACATACTCAAAGCTAACTATATGTGAAGACTCTATTGTTCCAGATGGATGTTGGGACAAAACCCACGACACCTCAAAGCAACTAACTGAAAGATAAAGGTGGAGTCCATCGAAATGCAAAGGCTCACCAAAGCTAATTTAAGTGCAAGTGATCTCAATGAAGCACCCGTTGATGACCTTAAACATTTGTAATTGCATCATAAAAAAGATGTAGGTAGAATGACAGCATTACATTGAATGTACGAGTATGTAATATAGCCTAAGAGAAATAACTGAATGAAAGGACTGCAATAGATATAAATATATACTTTAACATAGTGTACAGAAATAAATGAGTGAAAACATTTAAACTTTACAAATACTTACTCATCTTTGAACTCAACATATGAAGTGATATGATAAAATTATACTTTTAACTCTATCTGGGAGATTCTCTAACCGAAAACTATCACTATGAGCAACGTAATGATACAACATCTCTCCCACTCTGCCAGAACTATCATATATCTTGCCGGGATATAGAACATCTCAACTAAGTGGATCCACTAAAGCTCTGCTCGAAAGCATTACAGAGTCGTCTAAAAAGTACGATCATTTACCCATGTTGGCTACATGGTTTATGAGGAATGTGAGTTTTCTTAACTCATCCCTACATCGGTGCTCAATATTACTTCCAATAAATATATACTCATGCTAAAATGTATAAAGCATACTCTTTCTAGATTTGAAGTAATTACTCAAAATATCCTCTTAAAAGAGGTAACTGCTCTGAAATATCTCTAAACTCATTTAGAAATCAAAATTTATCTTTTCCCAATGTAAAAAGTGATACATTTTGGAATACTTAGTTCCCTTATACTCTAACTCAAATTACTCTTTAAACTCTACTTAAAACCCGTCTTTACTTTGTCAAAAATCAATTTAAGACAAACAAGTTTGGTTAAAAGGATTCTCAATCTTAACTAAGTAATAACTCATTATAAGGTTTATGCTAAAAAAAATAGACATG
The DNA here is from genome assembly GCA_029582685.1 of Solanum piurae. Lineage (NCBI taxonomy): Eukaryota > Viridiplantae > Streptophyta > Magnoliopsida > Solanales > Solanaceae > Solanum > Solanum piurae. The sequence goes on along the minus strand of JAJOOO010000162.1, from coordinate 17,706 downwards.
AACAATCAACCCCAAATCTCAGTGCAAGATATAGCAGCTCAAAACTCAAGAATAAATCAACAATTCAACAACAAAACTCACCTCAAGAATTATCAAAACTAAGGATGTAACCCTAGATTATTCGTTACTGCTAGAAAGTAGATGTAGGGCATGAGGATGAACTCAGTCCATCACTATGAGTAGCCTTACATACTTGGAATTACAAAAAAATTAGCGAAATTGGTGAAAACTCAAAGAATGCTAAAAACCCTAGCTTTCTCCTCTTGGATCCTTGCTCTAAGACTTGAAAGCTTTAATGAACGTAAAAGGATTGATTAATACTATTTAAAACCTTAACTAGGTGTATAAACAACATAGTTTAGGCTTAGAAGGGGTGGGAAAAGACTAAACTACCACTCTTAAAAACTTATGAAAACCTTCTACGGGTCAATCTACGGTTCATGGTTTCATCTACGGACTATAGATCCCATCCATGGAACACGGGTCCAATCTATGACCCGTATAAGTTTCTACAAACCGTAGATGCAATCCGTAGAATTTATATAATATTCAGGCTCAAAAGTCCATTCTATGGGTCCAAAATACGACCCATAGAAGTTCTTACGGCCTATAGAATTGTAACACCTCAGACTTCGAGAATGGATAAAGAATGTTAATAGGAAAGTGAATGAAATCAAAAGTGACCATGGACCCTTCACAAAAGCCTAAACGGTCTGTTTAGGGGTCCACAGCCTGTTTAGAAGGAGGTAGCCAACCGTTCAGGGCTGCCAAGGTGTAAGCCACCTGGATGGCTCCCTATACGAGCCGCTTAGGGTTGGATGGTCCGTTTAGGTTAAGGTGTCCAACTATCCAGGACTGCCAAGGCGTGAGTCACTTGGAAGGGACCCTAGACGGCTCGTGGTGGTTTGCAATGTCTTAATAGGGGTCCGTACAAGTCACTCGTCAGCCTTTAAGCTAAGGTGAACTTCAAAACACCATATCTCTTTGCACATAACGAATTAGGTGGCCCATGACCTATCAAATTAAAGTTCTTTGAGTCCTCTTTCCAATGCCACAAAGTTCTCCTAATTTCAAGTTTGGAGTAAAATGTTATGCCCATTTTAGTAAGTCTCTATCAGACAATTGAAGTTTCAGAGATGGCTTAACGGACGCTAAAGTGTATCACGTACCATGTAGCCCTAACGGTCCATGAAGCCTCCCTTTTAAGGCACTCTGTCAGTTTTTAAGTTGGGGTCATTTTGGTCTTTTCCCTATGTGTTTGGTACTTAAACTAAATCATTTTAATCTCCATTATAATCCTAAACCACAAATTTTTAAACCTATTTAAGGGCCTAGAAAGTGTTAATCACTTCTTTTATGTTCATGAACACTTCAAGTCAATAGAGAAAGGTTCCAAGAGGACAGAAGCTAGAGGTCGAGCATTCTTTGAGTTTCATTGATTTCGCCCAAGAACTTCGTTCGTCTGGGTATATAAGACTATCATAGTGTTGGACTAGTTCATCCTCATAACCTACATCTATTTTTAATCAGCAAAAGAGTAATCTAGGGTTCTATCTATAGATTTGAGTAATCTTGAGATGAGTTGATATCGAGTTCTAAGTTCTTGAGTTAATGATTATTGAATTCTATTTCTTGATTATTGAGTTGCTATATCTTGCATTGAGATTCTTCAGTTGGTTGTTCATGTCTATTTTTCAGCATGAACCCTATTTTATGAGTATTCATTGAGTTCTTATTGAGAATCTTTTAAGCAAAATATCATTGTTTAAACTGAGTTTTGAGAAAGTAAAGAGGTGTTTGAGAAAGAGCTTAACCAAGATTTAAGAAAGAGTATAAGGGAACTACGTATTTTCCAAATGTTTCATTTTTATATTATGAAAAAATGAATATTATTTTGAGAAAAGTTAAAAGAGTTTTCAGAATGATTGAGTACAAAGAAGTTACATCTTAAAGAAGCCCTTTTTCAGTAATTATGTCAACCCAAAATTTATTTTTACATTGGGCAAAGAGAAACCTTGTTTCCTAAATGACCAATGATTTTCAGAGATATTTCAGAGCAGTTACCTCTTTTAAGAGGATAGTTTGAGCAATTATATCAAACTAGAGAAAGTGTGACGATCCAAGGTAGCCCCTAGGCATACAGTGGGGTATAGGACCCCGAGAGGCCCCATACAAGCCAATTAGCATGCATCATACAAGATCATAGAGTTTAAAAGATTTAAAAGACAATTTCGACATATAAAAGTTTAATAGAGAAAATGAAAATCTAAACATCGTCTCAAAGACATCTAGTACATAAGAGTTTATCGGGGCGGGGCATAGCTCGTACATAAAGTTTCAAAGCTAAAAGTAAAGACAAAAGGGAAATCAAGCTCGGTCCTCGGACTATGAGGACTCACCAATCATCGATCTTCTATATGAGATCCCTGGCCATGGAAGTGCGAATCTATAAGGTCGGTCCCTACATTTTGGGAGATATAGGAAAGAGTATGTGTTAGTACAAAAATGCACTAAGTATGATAGCCACGCATAAAAGTATGAAATCATGCTAAAAAGGACATTTTCATGTTATGCAAAGACCCAGTTAAAACATAAGATAAGAGGGTTAGAAAACATAAAACAAAATCATGATCAATGCAAGTAAAATCTTCTTTGAACACATGTGAGATACTTCTTGAAGTAACCTTAGTTCATTATTATTGTGGTAATTATCCTTAACTGACATAGAGACCATGTGAGCTATAACATGATCCCTCGATGTCTTCCACACCGAAAAGAGTTGTCCTACTTGCCAAGGTAGAACCATGAATCTGAGCTAAACTGGATCCACTAGCTAATGTTTATCTATACAATCATCCTATGGGGGGACATAGGTAAGGGATAAGGAGATTGCTACTAGAAACCCGACCTCAACACGGAAGAGCTTTCATCTCAATATCCTCTCGGTGCTAAGCATAATACCACAGAGTAGTTATTAATCTTAACTTGTCTTATATTTAAAATACATGGGTAGTCTCCACTAGTCTTATCATAGGATAGCTCCTTACACCATGCGTGATAAAACCTTTCACCGTCCATGATCTTTTCATAATAGCTTTTAAGGCTCATAGCCATTCACTTCATGCTAGAAATGCCCCTAATACTAATGAAAATAGTTTTGAAATCGTGGTGTCTAATCATTAATGGCATATATGGATACCATACTAATCAAGACCTATATTAGGAAAATTGCCCGAAAAGCATTGATGGCAAATCTAGATGTCATTCATGTCATGTGGCCAAGCTTCATAGAACATATAAACAATCTCATCTATAAGTTTTCTTGAGTCATAAACAACCTCTCATGAACATGCATTCTTTTCAATAATTCAAAAGCTTCATCATGTTTTCAAAGTCAAAGAATCTTCAAGTTCATTTACATCTATTTCATAAAGAGAGGACATGCATATATTCATAAATTCATCTTTTATAGTTCAAGACCCACATTACATCAACATAGCTTAGAAAATATGGGTTATGCATGGGTTCATGGGAAATCAACTTAAAAACATGAGATTAATTCAATTCATGCATAAAAGTTCAAAAAACCATCAAATAAATCAACATTGAAAGGAACCCATGACATGGAATAAAATCCTAACTCAATTGGGGAATTCTAACTTTGTAAATTAGAGAATTTGGGAACTCCATGGAGGAAAGGGATCCATGGATAAAAACTATCATACCTTGATGCCAAAAGCTTGACTTCAATGGTAGAATTGGAGGCTTGGCCTGCAAACCCTAGGTTGACTCCTTCTTCTTCAAGTTTTTCTAGAGAGAGAAATATTTCAGAGGAAGACAAGTTATTCTTTTAGAAATTTGAGAGAATGATTTCAATTGGGTAAATTTTTGGGGTAAAGTACTTATATAAGGGTTCTAATAGAGGGCAAAACGACATGGTATTGAATTAAAATGATTTGGGGAAACGACCAAGAAGCCCCTAAAAATAAATGTCGTTGTCAACAACGGTGGGGAACTATTGTCCGTGGTTGAACCTACGGACCGTCCTGTTCGGCCTTTGTTAACTATAGAAACTTAATTATTGGACCCACGAACCATGGAGTCGACCTACAGGCCGTGGTTCCATCGACGGGCATTGGGTTGCGGCCGTCTTTCTCAACTTGTGACGCTGAAATGTCTCTAAGTCTGGGACTCACCTATGAGGCCTATCTACGGCTCGTGGATTGGACTACGGATCATCCTGGTGAACCATCAAAAAGTACTGAAACTTATCAACTTCAAGAAAATCTAACTCTTGGACCACGCCACCATCGACGGTCTGTCGTCCCACCTACAGGTCGTGGATGGGGTCGTCGCTCTTGACACGAGGTCTGTGAAAAACTAAAAAAATATTTCTTGCCTTTTTGAATCCTAGGTTTTATAGAAAGTATGTTTTATACATTTGAGCAAGAGTATATATATTATTGGGAGTAGTATTGAGCACCATTATGGGGGAGACTTCAGACAACTCACACCCCCTATAAACTATGTCTTGCCAACATGGGTACATGATCATACTTTTTAGATGAATCCTTATTGCTTGATGGATCTACTTAGTTGAGAGGTTCTATATCTCGGCACGATATAGGACAATTTTGGTAGCATGGAGAAGATATTGTATCATCTGTAGCTTATAGTGATAGTTTTCGGTTAGAGAATCTCCTAATAGAATTAAAGTTTATTTTTATATATCACTTATTATGTTGAGTTCAATAATGAGAAAGTATTTTGTAAAGATTTAAATGATTTAACTCCGTTATTTTTTTACATTTAGATTGAGTATATTGTTATCTATTGCAGTCGTTTCATCTAGTTATTTTACATCGTCTATATAATATATTCGTATATGCAAATGTACTAATGACATTCGACATGCATCTTTTAATGATGTAGATACAAGTATTCAGGATTATCAACAGGCGCTCCATTGAGATCACTCTACACTTCAGAGAGTTTTAGTGATCCTCCTTGCATTCCGGAGGACTTCACATTTACTTTCACTCTAGTTGTTTTGAGTCATTGTGAGTCTTGTCCCGACACATATCGTACACATTAGAGGCTTCATAGATAGATAGAGTGGAAGATCAAAAATGGTTAGCCACTCCAAGGGTTCGCTTGGGATAAAAAATGGTTCTCGAGGGCCAGCCACATCCAGGAGGTACGCTCGAGGCGTGAAAACTTGGTATCAAAGCATAGAGTTCAAGAGTCTTAGGTTGTCTATGAAGTCGTGTCTAGTAGAGTCCTTATTAGTGTGAAGAACACCACATCTATAATTGGGAGTCTATGATATTTAGGAACATTTCACTTTCTTTTTACTCTTTTCCGTGCAATAGGTTCGACTCTATAAAAAGTTCTTCTAATTTGTGATTACGCGTGTCATTTCAGATCGTGCCTATATATAGAGCTGTTTGAAGACGTCCTGCTAGGAGGAATGCTAATCCTCAAGGTCAAGAATCTCATAATGCACCAGAAGTGCATCCCCCTCAAGGAGATGTCACCAATGTTGAGTTTAGGAATGTTCTCAGATGCTAACTCAGGTTGTGGCAAACCAGGCAAGTTAACTAGGAGCGGGTCGTCAAGATGTATCTGATACATGTCTTTCATACATCCTAGGACTCGTGAACTCTGTGCTCTAATACCAAGTTTTTCACTCCCCGAGGTTACCTCCTTGATGTAACACGGGACCTAGGATCACGAGTGACCCTAAGCTAACCCTGAATTTGGCATATCATAAGCATACTAAAAATAACTAAGTAAAACATGAACTAATGCGGAAGCTAAAAATAGTGGATATCTGAAAATGGGGAAAACCCAACAAATCTGAATATGTAAAACACACTAAGAGTTTAATGATAACTTAATCAATCACTTACAACTCAAGCTGAATCTAATACTATGTCTGAAAAGCCTCTAACTGAGTTGAATTATTGGGACATGCCCCCAGTGAACTCTAACAAAAACTGAAAATTGAATATAAAGACTAAAATGGAAAGCATTTCTATTGTCCTCGAAGTATAAGGACTCACCATTGAAGTTGCTGAATGCGGACCGAGAATCGATCTAAGCGTGATCTAGATGTTGAGTACATGAACCTACATCATGAAAGGATGTAGCGCAGAGTATGTGTCAGTACTTGGAATGTACTGAGCATGCGGGATATAGATATTAAGCTGGACAAAATATATAAGATGAACAATGCATAACTGAGCAATGATACAATCTAAGCAGGGATATAGATACTGAAATATAACAGAAAAGCTAAGCTAAATGCAATGACCAAGTACTAATCATGAACATAACATGTTGAACTAAATGCTGAAGTAAATGTTGAAAACCTGGTCAATGCACTAAGAGTTTGACTGTGGGAGCTACTATTAACCGACATAAACCACGTGAGCTAAACTTTGAGTCCGATGTATACGCCTCATTGAGAGGACCCAATATACCTTGTCAGGGGTATAAAGGCATGACTGGCGTGATCACTAAATCTGATCAGAGGGGACTTATAATCGTATGGGGCACGTAGTTTTGAGACTAGCTATGAAAGTACGTTGAACCCTAGTCCAACTCGGTGCTAAGTACACTCCCAACTGAATATGTATATGACTGAAATGTAACCGGAATATTGAATAGCTCAAAATGTTGACATACTAACTGAGAATGCAATATTTATGTATTGACAATGTGACATTCGAAATCTTAAGCATGACTATCTGTTTTACTAACCTAGCAAGTGTAATTCATGTACTAAGAAAATCTACACAAACTAGGGTTCTAAGTTTCATACAAGGAATTAAGCATTATTCCCAAGAACACGTGATATTTCGATTAAGAATACTATAACAACTAAATCACAACAAATCTCCAAGGTTTTAGAAACCCTAGGTCTAAACAAGATAAGTAGAATCAAGGAACTGACAGAATTCTAAGGACCTAATGGATGAAAGGAATCCACTAGTGAAATTCCACATACCTGGTGACGAAATTCATAGAGAAATCCTTTGGATTTTGGGGCTGAAACTTGAAGAACACATCTACTTGTTCTTGGGAAACCGGCACCTCTTTCCACTCTTTTTGCTCTAAGTTTTGGTGAATAAGGGTTCTAGGTAAAGTCTGACTAGAATATTAGGCTTAAATTGGGTAAAACGACGTAGTTTAGGTATTAAATGACGTAGTATAAATTTCCAACGCATAGGGGAAAAGACGAAAATGACTCTGACTTAAAAGCTGACAAAGGTCATCCACGAGGCCACTGACGTACCGTCATCAGGACCACGGCCCGTCAAATGGGTCGTGGTTCTTGGCAAGTGCCAGTGTTTCTTGGTACTCTCATCCACAGTCCACTTCACGGATCGTGTGAAGGACCACGGGCCATGAAGACCATCATGGTTCTTCACCAGGGATTGAAGTCTGTTTGGCCAAGTCGATGGACCAACCCACAGCTCGTCAGTGGGACCACGGCCCGTGGAGAGCTCTATGGTTCAACACATGAGCTCTGGTGGCTCTGCCTCACTTCTACGAGCCATCTCACGGCTCGTGTGGGGATCCACGGCCTGTAGAGGGCTCTGTGTCCATCACGTTGGCTGGGTGTGAGCCACGAGCAGGTCGACGAATCATGGTTTCTTTCACGGTCCGTGAACACCTCTGTGCTTCACCAACTTTCCTGTTGTTCAGTCTATTAGGTTTCTGAGGTGTTACAGATAGGTTATTGGGACAAGAGCCTAGGCTACCAGAATACACTAATAACAATATATAAGAACAACAAATACTCTAGATAAAAGTGATTCTAGTGATGCTTTTGATGTCGTGAGTACTTAAATCTACATCATAAAATAATGCAGCATCAAATGACATCAGTTAATAAAATATATGGTATGTAAAATAGATGAATATAACAATAGGCTAAAACTAAATATACTGAGTTGAATGAATAACTCTAGAGATAGACTAAAATAAAGTCAACTGAATAGTAATGCATGCATGTGTAATTCAACAATAAAACTGTATAACTGAAAATATTCATCAATAACATACTCAAAATAATATAATTTTATTTTTCTTCAGAAATTTTTCTAACTGATAACCATCTCGTAAGCCTCATGATGATTCAACGACTTAATGTTGTCAAAGACATCCAACACCTTGTTGGGGTAAAGGAAAAACTAAACTAATGAATCCAATCTCTAAGTCCTTACCAGGGGCTTAATAAGGAGTCGCCCAAACCAATGACACAATTCCAATCCTACGCTGGAGGCGTTGTTCTAGAGTTTAGATTACCTAAATCCTTACCCAACTTGATGCTCAATACTACTCCTAAAAATATATAATGTGTTCAATAACTATAAAGATGTCTCACTTAAGAGGAAAACTAAAAATCTGTTACTTTGAGCATATGCTAAATAATACTACTTTAGAATTGAACAGAATTGAACTTTGAAAACTTGACTATGCTTTCTCAAATCTAAGAGGTGCTTCCTTCAAAGATAAACATGATTTCTTTAAGAAACCGTCTATACTTTGTTTATGAAAATACGTTTTTTGATGCAAAATATAGTTTCTTGAAACTCTTCTAAAATAATACACCTGAAACTAAATATATTTTCATGAAACTCTTCTAGAATAATGCACTTGAACAAAAAATATACTTTCTTGAAAGACTTCTTTAAAATTTGTTATATACTTTACTCATGAAAACAATGCATAAGAAATCAATATGACAAGGTTTTCAAATAACTTTATATAAGAAGAGAGTCATGTGGTAGAATAGCATGAACCTTAAATCAATCAAGGATCATCAACAAGATATAGTATAATGAATTCAAAAATGGAATCAACAATGAGCATAATAGAAATAGAGGAATTCAAAAATCATGGCCTTTGGGTAATAACCCTAGCTTTGATCTTACTAACTAAAATTGTAGATGTAGGTAGGAGTGTACAAAACCGAACCAAAAACTGCAACCTGAGTCAAATCAGAAAAAAAATCTGACTAATGATTTGGTATTGGGAAAAAAAACCCGACTATACTTGGGTTGGTTTGGTTTTAACTAAAAAAAGTCAACTTGAGACCAAACCAACAACACTATATATATATTTTTTAAAATTTATTTCATACACAATATTATTTACTTTGATATAATTTTTAAATATTACTTGGACTTTTTCATTATTTTTGTCTTTTAACATATTTTTCAAATGTTTTAGACTTAGAACTTTGAATAGTCCAATAAAGGTTATATTCCATGGATATTAGTAACTCAGAAATCTCAATTAAAATCAAATTAATACTAATGCTAACAAAATAAAATTAAATCAACACTAAGAATGACAATAATGATGAATATTTGTTCTTTAATTTTACATTGGTTTAGACATTTAAAATACATAACCTAATTTTAATTTTTCTTTAATGTTTAATCATGCAATTACTTCATACTTATTAGACTTCTTTTGGCATGATTTAGTACTTTTAAATTATGATCATTTTCATAATCATATATAAAAATTTAGGTCCGCCTATGTGGCGCCACCACAAACCATAATTCCCTTTTAATCTATTTATTTCCAAACCTGGTCTTCCACTTTCATGAAAAGTTGTGACTTTTATGAAAAGTTGTGACTTTTATGAAAAGTTGTGACTTTTATGAAAAGTTGTGACTTTTATGAAGAGTTGCGATTTTTATGAAAAATTGTGACTTTTATGAAAGGTTGTGACCTTTCCGACGGGTTGTAACTTTTACAAAGAGTTGTGACCTTTTCGATAAGGCACAATAAACATTTGTTCACACTACCCTTTGTTGTCTATAAATAGAGGGATTTTCCGCCATTAATATTTGTAGGCTTTTTTCCGTTGTAGGATAGTTGAATTCAAATACATTAATTAAACTTCTTATGAAGTTTGTTTCATTCCTCAAAGTTTTCTTCCTTATTACTCATGGAACTTAATCTTTACTATAAGTCATAGAGATTCATGTAACTATGTCAAAAAAAAAATTGCTATTTGGCGATTTTTTTTAACTCGGTTAAAATTTCAGCAAGGATGATTGAAAATTGATTTTCTCTTTAATCCATTTCTACAGGTTTATTCATATAAACAAAGAAAATTGATTTCAATTGCAATGCGACATTACTACTCTTACACCTCTCAGTCCACAACTCATAACGCTGCTGAAATGGTTGAATTCATTACATTTGGTTTTTTAGTAAACAAAAATTTTATTTCTACCGCTATTATTTGTAGGGTTTTTTCGCTATAGGGGACTCGAATTCAAATACATTAATTCAGCTTCTTATGAAGTGTGTTTCATTTCTCAAAGTTTTCTTCCTCCTATTTCATGAAGCTTAATCTTTTACTGTAAGTCATAGTAATTCATGTATCGATCTATTGCAATTTCTTTTTGCTATTTTGGTGACTTTTTTTAACTCTATTAAAAATTCTAGTGAGGATGATTGAAAATTTATCTTATCTTTTGTCCCTTTCTACAGGTTTCTTCATATACTTTTTGAAAAAATTGTTTGTGGGTTGTGCTATAATTGATAGCACACAACAACAAATATGTGATAACTAATACGAAACCAATGATAAAGTTTGTTAAAAGAACCAAACAAATTGCTCTCTTGCTTGTCACAGTTAGTATATTATTTTGATTGTTTTTTCTTAGGTAAAAATATTATGTATGTCATTGCACTCTTCCTAGAATATTAGTATAGAGACAATTAGTCCACTTCTTTTATCGCAAGTTAACAAATTTGTCATATTTCTTCATCTCTTCTTTTTGGGCATAATAAGAGATCAAGTTTTCTTGAAACTAACAAATGTCCAAAATACGCTATAACAAAAATATTTTTTATTGGCAATAAATATGCACATTAACAAAGAGTGCTAGAGCCTTTATCGATATTAATTAATTGTCATTAGATTCAATGTTGCTATAGAATTTAGGGATATTTATAGAGAGTACCAATTGCCTCTGAAAATACATATTTAGCGACAATTAAGCTATTAATTGCCGTTAAAGATCATTTTTTTTGTAGTGATAACTATTTCTTTTGATAAAGTTTTTTATTTTTTTGATAAAGAAGTAATAACTCTTTCTTTGGCTTCTTTCAATTAAATTTGTGAACTGTAAACTTGGATACAACCCGACATACTCTCTTTTTGAAAAAACTGTTAAGCAACATGCCTTTTTCTTCTTGATTGTTAGGAAAGTAAGATCGTTTTTATTATTATTATTTGTGAGTTCAAGTTCTCATAAAATTATGCTGTGAGATTTTAATATGTTATGTCTCAAAACTTTGGTTTAAAATATCCAGTTGTGAACAGTTCCATTCAGATGCCACCTATTGTTTGGTTGATAATTGCATTAATTTTTTGTAACTGCATACTATAACCATAACAATAACGATGGATTAATTCCAAATATGTTGGGGCCGGTGATATGAAACCTAAGCAATAGTAATGACTATTCTGAGACAATGAGGAAAAACATTTATCATACTAACAATTTTAAGATAATTTTTAACATATACATTATACAACATACTATAATAAAAAACAGATTGATGGAGGTTCATAAGAAAGGAGCCGAAGGTCCTCCATTTGAATTTAGTTAATTATGTTCTTGTATGGACGTGATGTTCCACTTTACTTGGGAATGTTGTTGTTCGAGGCTTTTTGGTCTTTAACGTCTGATGTTGTTCTTTGTAACTTCTTGGAATTTAGAAAATTTCATTACTTCTGACCAACTATTTCCATGGAGATTTTCTTAGACTTCTTTCTTATACTTAAAATCTCTCTATGACTCATAATTTTTGTATAACAAAAATGAAAATTAAAAAAATATAGCACTTTCAGATTTCGGAGGAACGCTTTGCCTTAAGATAAAATGTTCTTGACAATGTAGTGTCTATATCAAAAATACGAATATTACCAAATGATCATATGTAAGCTTAATAAAATAGTTCAATCTCGTGCGAAGCATGGGTAATTTACCTAGTGACTTATTAATTTGCAATATTTATTTTATGTGATTTCATTGTTATTTTTATTGAATATTTTAGTGTCATCACTCATCTCATATTGTGTGTTATTTTCCTAAGAAACACCTTAGATAGTTATATTCTGGTTGAACTAAGAAATATTTGAAGAAGTAATTATTATATGTTTGTATGAATATTTTACTGTATAAACTCGAAAATATGAGGTTTATTAGTTTAGTTTGATTTATAAATTTAAAAATTCGACACAAGTTGATTTGGTTTGATATTTGAAAAATCTGAACCAACCCAAAAAACTCTGAGGTTGAAAACCCGAGTTTTATTAGTTTGATTTTATTTATAAATTAAAAAAATATGTAAGGCGTGAGAAAACTAAGTTCTTCACTATGATAGTCTTACATACCTTATTTGTTTTTCAAGAATTCAAGGAAGAACCATAGCTTGAAGAAGAAGGTCCAAGAAATCAGCTCTTGGAATCTTGATTAACCTTTTCCTAAAAATCCTAGAATTGATAACCTATGGTGTAGGATTTCATTAATAATCTGAAAAAGAAGGATTGAAATACTTGGAATCACTTAGAATTTCAGGGGAGAAATTTACCTTAGAGATGGAGGATGAGGAGAGGAGAGCATCCAAGCCGTAGACTTCAAAAGGATATCAAAATAGAGGTTATCGTTGATATAATATGTGCGAACCAAGTACCCTTCACACTCGGTAATGTGTGAAACGCACAATGTGAAGTGCGAATCACATATGCTTCTAGTAAATGAGCCGGCTTGCTAGGTAAAATGATCATAATTTTTTACTCCAAATTCAGATTAACGAGCGGTTGGTGGAGCTGGAAAGAATACTCAAATACCTTTAATTTGATAGGTTATGGTTCATGTAACTTGAAATTAACCAAGTAAAATCTCATACTGAAAGTCAGTAGAGGAGTTTTCAACTCAACTTTGTGCTAGAGGATTTTTATGACTTTAGTTTACATCCAATACACTTCTCATACTTAGAATTTGATCATAACACCTATGCATAATTAGTAGTCACCCGGTACAGGCCTATACACGTACGAAGAATGATTTGAGTCTTCGCTTACAAAATATTGGTGTGTTACAGTTGTGTGACTTACCTGTAATTCAATCTTACACAACAGGATGAAACACATTGAAGTTGACTTTCACTTTGTTAATGTTCAAGTGTAGTGAAATTAGGTGCTTGCTCAACATTTATATCTTGCGAATCAACTTGCAAATACACTTACAAAATCTTTTTCCCGACTACTCTTTCTCAATCATCTTCCTACTTTGAAGGTTGTCGATCTCACCGTCAACTTGCAAGGGCTTATTGACACATGTTCAACAATTTTTCTAGTTAAGCCAAATCTCATGAGAAATCCTTTCATGAGCAGTCAATCTAGTTTTAGGTTAAAATATTATCTACTTAGAAGAGAAAAAGAAGAATGTATAATCGAGCTATGGGACGAGCAATTAAATGCTAATCCTTATCTTCTTCACATCTGATTCTTCTCTTCCAATTTTGAAATTGCAAAATCATGTCCTCACAGGAACACTAGTCACCTGGTTGGGAACATCATTCAAAAAAAAAATGTAGAACGTTCACTGGGGTATCTTCAAGTGTCAAAATTTGTACTGCATATTAAATATTTTGCTGCAATGAGATGCTATCAAGCAATTATGTCAATGTGCTACAATGCATATCCAATTCTTATGAAGTTAGACATTTTGCTTACTACTTCAGTTGTTGCATCTATAGAGCTGTATGCATAAGGATGCCTTGATATTACAATACCAACAGTCAAGTTGGATGTCAACTCTAGATTATTTTCATGGGAATACGGGTTCAGATATACTAGATATGACAAAATTTTACAATATTTACCCGACTTCATCTATCTAAATGCTTGTTTTGTACATTTCACTCGAAGGGCTTTCACTCTCTCCAGGAGATGACATTTTCTTTTTCAGAGCATAACGGATGACTGAGTTCACCTGTTTCCTCAACTTACCATTATCAACAAGGATATTAGTCAACATGTTTCTCAACTTTTTATCTACAGTCCAGGAGTCGCTATCTACTTCATTCATTTCCTCAGCAGTAGGAGAAGAGGAATCTGTTCCTTCATCTGCGTTCACCTGATAAAAACAAGTCACCACTACTCGTGTCATAGCGTGAACAAACAGCACCATGCATAAACTTATGTATGCAAAATCTTCAGGTAAAGCTGAGGCAACATGTGGCAAATTATAACAAACCAGAGCAACACAAAACAAGATGTTGTAGCCTGTAAATACAAAATCAGAACCTAGGTTACTTGTACATGAAAAAGTATGAGTTTCAAGTTTGTGAACCTTGGTTTGACCCAAGTTATCCCACCACAATATTTTTCTCTGGCTCATGGAAAAAATAACAAAATATCATTTATCAACCAGCCCTGTTCTAAAGGAATGTGTGCCTACCAAAGAGAACATCTAGGACCTATATTGCTTAGACTTTGGGTGTGTACCCAATCCTCCAAAAGTAGTGCATTTTTGGAGGATCCTACACAGTGCAGCAAGTTTTTTGGAGATTCCGAGCAACATAATCTAGGACTTAAGGAGCAGCCAAGTTTCCCAAATTTTCTATCTGGCGTGACTTCAAAATTTGATTTGCTTTAATGATTTCACTTATTTTATTTATTTGAGAAAGGTTGTCTCCGGGCCAACTTTTGATGCGACTTAATCTTTCAAATCATCTGGAAAAGAGAACGAGATTTAAAAAGTACAAGCCACTGGAATGAGCTCTCAGCATCTCTCCATGTCACACTTCTTTTTCGATAGTATATAGAAAAGCTAAATCAACACTCTCATCTTCTCTACAGAAAAGCTGAATATATTTATTTTTTTGAAAAAGTAGAAAAACTGTATTAAGCCCGTATAATTACCTCTTCCACTCCCATGTTCAACCATATTTCTTGGGTGTAACAAGTTGAGCAACTCAAGTGACCAACCAACGTTCTCAGGCCCAAAGCTTGGACACAGTTAAGGTCATGCAAGCTAAGATCAAACTTCACTTGCATTTCCTGACAGCTACTCTAGTGATTCCATCAAAGGAGGTCAAACGACCGAGTAATTTAGTCTTATTAATTAGCCAATCATGTACAGATGAAATGTGTTCAGGAAGCGTGTCAAAATCCTGATATTCTGGGACACATATAAAGCTCCTGGGAGGGGTCATTGCTCTAACTATGAGTTCATGCCCATACAGCAATGTGTTTTTACCAAGGAAAAACTCTGCTAAAGAGTACTTGGGGTTTGTTTCAAGAAACCAATAATTGAAAAGGAAACCCATAATATACAGACTGAACAAATGGAAATCACCAGAATTTATACATTTGTAGTCAAAGAGGAAATTATGGAGACAGATATGAGTTGAGATACTGCAAGCTATCTCTAAAAAGAATAATTCCCTAGGAAAGAAACTTGGTTGCCTTCTCTCCTTCCATTTCTTCCAAGGTACGTAGAAACCCAATATTTATCATTTATGTGAGAAAAAGGTTGCATGTTTCTCAATTGACTCGATACATTTTACAGTTGAAAGTGTCCACACAATCAATGTCATTGAGTTTCTTCTGCTTTTGTCGCTGCAAGTGCTCTGGTACATCTAAACTAGGGTGGCAAAATTAGCCCAAACCCATTTAACCGCCCAAGTTGTAATGGCTTTGAGAAGATGGGTTGATTTGGGCTAACACAAGTTAACCCATCACAAATCATCAAAACCCAAATCTGACCCATCAACAGTCCTCCGTTCAAAAATGTAACAGCTACAAAACGTGATTAACTCTTTATCTAATTATAATTTTTGAGTTAGTTTTATATTCTTCTAAATATATTTTTTTCCTTGAGAGTCTAAGCTCATTTTGGCGTTTGCTTGTGTTCTCACCATATTATTCTTGAAGCCATGGGTAATATGAATATCCATATTAGGGGTTAACAACACATTACTATAGCTCCATCATTAAAAAATGCTCCCAGGCACTAGTTTCGAGACACCTTTCTGAAGTCCCTTCTGGGTTTCGGTTGCTCTTTCTTCCGTTGGACTTCTTCCACCGGAATACCACCTTTTTCTCTTTTTTTCTATCTACTCCATTTTCTCTTCTCGAGCACTTGATTTTCTCTATTCAGATGGACAATTGATTTTCTCTATTCAGATGGACAATTGATTTTCTGTCACATGTCCACCCACATGATTACTTTCACCTAAAAACCACTTTTTATCTTTCGAGGTCTAGAGATGTACAAAGATCCAAGAAAAGGTGTTTTCAGTTTAATAGAGATAAAAGGGGGCTTTTAGGTGAAAGTAATCATGTGGGCATGTGACAGAGGGTCCCACTTCAGAGCCCCTAGGTGGACATTTGATTTTCAACACTGGACCAAGTCACTTGGGCCTGTTTAAAGCCCAAATTTTAAAGAAATTACCACAAGAGCCTGAGCCTTTTATCTGTGATGTAAACCGCTGGGAAGGAATACAAGAAACTGTATACTCCTCAACTAATCAGAACCTAATGGAGGAAGCAAGGGTGGAAGACTCAATTAGCAAATTCCTACAAATGGGGGGCTGCACACAGGTGCATGCAGAAGACTCATCACAAACTTCGGGAGAACTGAATGAAGAAGAAACAGAATTACAGGGGCAGAATAGTTCGAAATGAATCACAATACTGGGGGGACCCAACACCCATCCAATGTGATGCTTTGGAATGCAGTAAGGAAATTGAAGGCAAGGCAAACGAATGGGTACAGAATAACTTGTTGAGGCTGAGCAAGGAATTTGGAGTAGCTTTCGAGGGGTGCTCAGAGGAAGCTTTTAATTTATTGCTTAAAATCGATCAAAGGACGGTCAACGAGACAACAACAATAGAATATATTCCTGTGATTGGTGATAAGAAGGTGGCACCCAAGGAAGTAAGAAATCTTAACTTTGATGTGAATTACAAAGATAAGGATTCTAGGAGTGAAACAAGGAGCAGAGGGAGATATGAAACCTTTCATTTATCATGAAGCTAAAATTTATTTCATGGAATGTGAGGGGACTCAACATGGATGCTAAGAAGAATTTAGGAAGGAGAAGAATACAACAAGAGGGGGTGGACATAATAGTGATGGAGACAAAACTTAGTGGGGAGGTAGGTGAGTATCTGCAACAATTGGGGGGAAATAGATGGATGGGAGGAATTTGGATGGAATCTTTAGGTAGTAAGAGGGGCATCTAGATAATGTCGGACAAGATAAATTGGAAAGGGGAACCAGTCAAAGTGGCAACCAGAGCATTACCTGCAAGCTTAGAGGTCATTTGGTAGAGTGTATAAAAATAATGCTCAATAGAGTGTATTAGTAATGCTTGTATTAGTAATGCTTGTATTAGTAATGATTGTATTAGTTATGCATAGATTATTTCTTATGCATTATTTGGTTTGGCGTATTAAAATAATATGCATTGTATAAAAATATTTATTTACAAAAATATCCTCCACAATTATGGTGGAAAAGATGTAATAGTACTTTTGAGGGGTAATTGGGTCTTTAACCATGCTAATGCATGTATTAAATCCATTTGTATTACTAATACCTAGAAATTCATAGTAATACACTCCTCAATACACAATAGAGTGTGTAA